>JAOWBW010000148.1:342053-629322 GCA_026119855.1 Campanula takesimana
TGGTTATGCCGTTTGGGTTGACTAACGCGCGGCCATGTTTATGGATTTGATGAACCGGTTTTCCATCCCTATCTTGATTCGTTCGTGGTATTCTTCATCGACGACATTCTTGTTTATTCAAAATCTCGAGAGGAGCATGAACAACATTTGAGGACAGTCTTATCTGTTTTGCGAGGGAGAAATTATTTGCGAAGTTTAGCAAATGCGAATTTTTGGCTCGAGAAGTGTCATTTCTGGGCCATGTGATTTCGAAAGATGGGATTTCGGTGGATCCTTCAAAGATTGAAGCCGTAGTGGATTGGAAGAGACCCGAGTCAGTGACCGAGATTCGTAGCTTCTGGGTTTAGCCGGTTATTACAGAAGATTTATTGAGGGGTTTTCGAGGATCGCTACTCCGATGACTCAGTTGACCGGAAGAATGTCCCGTTTGTGTGGACTGGGAAATGTGACAAGAGTTTCGAGGAATTGAAGAAGAGGTTGACTACCGCACCGATCTTGACTTTGCCTAATGGGAGCGATGGGCTAGTGATTTACAGTGATGCTTCGAAAGAGGGTTTGGGTTGTGTGTTGATGCAGAATGGGAAAGTAATTGCGCATGCTTCGAGGAAGTTGACCCCGAGTGAACAGAAATACCCGACTCATGATATGGAGTTAGCGGCTATTGTCTTTGCGTTGCACAAATGGAAGCACTACCTTTATGGGGCGAAGTTTGAGATTTTTACCGATCACAAGAGTTTGAATACCTTTTCTCCCAGAAAGAGTTGAATAATAGGCAACGCCGATGGATGGAATTATTGAAGGATTATGATTGTACGATTTCTTATCACCGGGGAAGGCGAATGTGGTAGCCGATGCGATTAGTAGAAAATCTTATGTGGCTTCGATGATGGTCCGTGAATGGAAAATGCTTGAGGATGTCGAGATTGGTCCCCTCGTGAATCGAGACATGGGGCTATTTTGCGAATATTAGGGTGTCTCCGACCCTAATTCAGAGGATAAAGGAAGTTCAGAAATAGGATCCCGAGTTGGTGAAGATAATGGGTAATTGAAGTAAAAGAACTTCGAGGATTTTTCTTTGAGTTGAGTGGAGTGTTGACTTTCCGTGGCCGTTTGTGCGTACCGATGTTGGTGGAATAAAGAGGCAAGTTTAGATGAGGGTCACAAATCGAGGTATACTATTCATCCGGGTAGTACGAAGATGTATCAGGATTTGAAGCAACAATTTTGGTGGATTATATGAAAGGGAAATAGCCGAGTATGTTTCGAAGTGTTTAACTTGTCAGCAGGTCAAAGCCGAGCATCAGAGACCCGCGGGATACTTCAGCCGTTAGAGATTCCCGAGTGGAAATGGGAGCATGTGACTATGGATTTCGTTACGGGACTACCTCGTACCGTAGGAAGTATGACAGTGTTTGGGTAATAGTGGATAGATTGACCAAGAGTGCCCATTTCTTGCCCATTGACATCAGATATTCGATGGAGAAGCTTGCGACCCTTTATATTGATGAGATCGTTAGATTGGATGGGGTTCCGGTTAGCATTGTGTCAGATCGAGACCCGAGGTTTACTTCTAGATTTGGAAGGCGTTTCAGGAAGCTTTGGGTACAGATTTACGATTTAGTACAGCTTTTCATCCTCAGGACCGATGGTCAATCCGAGAGGACTATTCAGATTTTGGAGGATATGTTGCGAGCGTGTTCGATAGACTTCTCTGATTCTTGGGATTCGCACCTACCGTTAGTGGAGTTCTCTTACAACAACAGTTATCAGGCTAGTATCGAGATGGCACCGTTTGAGGCCTTGTATGGAAGGAAGTGTAGACGCCTATTTGTTGGGATGAGGTTGGTGAAGCGAAGATCGTGGTATTGATTTGCTTCGGGATTCTTTAAAAGTGTTAGAGTTATCCGGGATCGATTGAAGACAGCCAGAGTCGACATAAGAGCTATGCAGATAATCGAAGGCGAGAGATCTTAGTTTTCAGACCGGTGATTGGTATTCTTGAAGGTATCTCTGAAGGTGGGTATCGTGGTTTGGGAAGAAAGGCAAGTTGGCTCCGAGGTTTATTGGCCCGCTTGAGATTTTGGGAAAGGTTAGACTTCTAGCGTATCGTCTTGCGTTACCGTCATCCTTAGACGGTTGCACAACGTCTTTCACGTTTCTATGCTTTGGAAGTATGTTCATGATCCATCTCACGTGTTACCGAGGGTACCGGAGGATATTGAGCCCGATATGACTTATGAGGAACGACCGGTCCGGATCCTAGATTCTAAAGTTCAAGAGTGAGAAACAAAAGTATTGCGTTGGTTAGAGTCCTTTGGAGGAATCATAACATCGAGGAGTCGACGTGGGAGCTTCGTGATGAGATCGAGAGGAAATTTCCGTGGCTTTTTGTTTAAGGTGAGTCTCGTTAAAATTCGGGTCGAATTTCTTTAAGGGGGAGTGAATGTCACGACCCGAAATCTAGGCTCTATTTTATTAGTAATAAATAATTATTCTTTATTTAATCGCTTATTTATTTATTTAAATTATTATTTATCTAAATAATTATGTGTGCAATTTATGTGTTATAATAATTATGCCTAGCATTTTATTTGAGTCATTTGGGTTAGTGTAATATTGTTGGGTCTTAATTATTAGTAGGGAGTGTAAGTAATTGTGTGTAGTGTGAGAGAGGGGGGGGCCTAAGTGTAAGTTTTTGAAAAGGTTTTAACTACTCCCTCCCTACTCTTCCTCTTCTCCCTTACCTCTCCCATCACCCTACTCCCTCATTCTTCATCTTCCAGCACAAACCTCCCTCTCTCCTCCATTGGGTAAGTTTCTCATTCTCTTTCCTTCTCTCTTAATTTTCTTCATCTTCTCCTTGTTATCTCTCATTTCTTAAAACATGAACCTTGTTTAGATCGTCGATAGGATTGCGTAGAACCAAAAAGAATTGAATTCCGTCAACTTTGAGATTTATCAAGTAAGTTACTTTTCCCCCATTTTGATGCCAAAAAGTTCATATCATGTTTATATGATGTTTGATGTGTTATATTTGAAGTTTGATTGAGTTTGGAATTTATTGGGAATTTATTTTGAGTTTGATCAAAAAATGGTGAAATCTTGAATGTGGGGATTTGGTCTTGATTTTTGGTTGATAAAGGGTGTTGTTAAGGTTCCCTTTTTGGTTAAATGATGTTGGATACCTTAGGATCGTGTGGGGAGTGTTGATTTTGGGTGTTATGTAAATGGTATGGAAATGGTAAGGAATTTGATGAACCCAGCTCTGTTTTCCGCCCAGAACGCAGACCAGGCGCCCGCTCGCCTTGACCCAGGCGCCCGCCTGCACCCCCTTCTTCTAGCAGCCAGACCTTCTGGTCAAACAGGCGCGCTCTCGACCCGGCCCAGGCGCCCGCCCACCGCCTGCTTGGAAAATTGCCCTTTTTGCTTGTTTAACTAAATGGCTTAACTAGTTTAGGTTTAATCCTTATAATTAACTTAGGATAACATCGTGGAACACTTTAGTAATTGGATTTGATTCTTTTGTGAATAAATGTGTTATGAAATTTATTTAAGTACCGTTTTGGGAATGTTGGGCATCTTTGATGTGCTGTTTGGAGTGGTTTACCTTTGTGGTAATTTAATTTGAATGGTTCCCTACTTTGGAACCTTAAGTTGTTTATTTAAGCTATTATTTATTACTTAGCATTTATTTGAAAGTCCAGCTGGTATTTTGTGTGTGTTTGGGCGATGCGAAACATTATGATGGCACGGCCAAGTCCATTGTGATGTTGACCATTGTTTTGCCCCATTATTACCCTCCTCCAGATTGGCCTTGGATGTGAGAAGAGCTAGCTCCTTTGTGTGCATTTTAGCTTTACTTGGAGCATGACTTTGTGGCATGTCTCCCGTCCCTTGTGACACTTCATTTGGTTATTGGTTCGGTACCGGGGTTTTCTCTTCGGCTTTCATGCTATTATGAAGATGATGATTTGTTGATTATTGAAGCTTCGCAGCGAACCTTTATTTGGATGTTCCGGTTTGGAAAACCTTGGATATATCCTTTGTTATGTGTTTATTTCCGCTGCTATCTGTTATGTGATAAATGCTATGTGCTATGTGATATTTATTATTGCTTATTGTATATTGCATCATAGCATGTCATGTAGTTGCATTAGTAACTTATTGAGATTTATCTCATCCCCTTTCTTTTATCTTTGTTTTTCCTTAACCCCCCCCCCAAGTGCTAAGGATTAGTCTCGCTGATCACGAGAAAGAGGACGTCGAGTGTGGATTCATTCTTTTGGGGAAGGTTGTTATAGGTTGGTTTACATTATATAAATGTGTAACCTTTTTGGGATAGTTGTACCAAACAATGACGTCATTAAGAATTGTATATTTGTATTTTGTTGGGCATAAACTTGTGGAAGTTTATGATAGTTGTAATTGGTTTTTATCAAACTTGGTTTTGTAAAACTTTGGATCATTACCTTTTGGTATCAAAGGAAATTTTTAACTTCGGTATTTCACAGTTTTGGTTTTTAGAGTCGACGTCCAGATCGCGGTCTCGGGCCCGCGGGGTCCGGGGTCGCGGCAAAAAACACCTCTCTTTCACCTATAAAAACCTCCCTTTACCTCCATTTTCGAAGGACGAAAACTAAGAACGAAAACTAGGGACGAAAAACTTAAGACAAAAAACTTTGACCAAAAGACCTTGACTTTACCAAATTTCCTACTCTCAAAGCATTTTCCAAAGGATTTCTCCAAGTAATTCAACAAGAAGTGTTTGAAGTCTCTTGAAGTCTAGGTAAAGCTCTTTCTTTCCCCTTCTCAACTTCATCTTCTTTCTCTTTCTTTTTGTATTATCAAAGTGCAATCACCCAAATCATTTTGGGACATGACTCTAATGATCCCCTCATCTCGTTGAGGTTGGTTAAGGAGTTATCTCCTACATTCCAAACTCTATTTTAAAAACCCCTTTTTATGATTTAAAGAAGAAGAAGAAGAACGTTTATTATTCATGTAGATTTTGATCAAGCAAGACCAACTTTAGTTGGGCGAGATGGGTGTTTCGGTACTTCCCATCTCGTAATCTAACCCCTGAACCTCAAAACAAGGAATCTCTATTTTCGTAATCAAACTTAGGCTATTATCAATAGGTTTTTCTTATGTTCCTCAAAACATAGGTGGCGACTCTAAACAATCTAAACAAGTTAGACATCCTAGGATAATTCACCGCTCCAGCCAAGCTGTGGTTTCCCGGGGTATCTACAGTGGCGACTCTGCTGGGGAGTATTTGAGGGTTAAACTTGCATTCTGATCAAGATCTACATCTTTTCTGGGCATTCTGACTCCTGATGGGGGAGGCGCGCGCTTCTGGCCTCTTCAGCCTAAGGCGCGCGCATCCCGCATCAAGGACCAGAATCGCCCGCTTCTTCATGTTCTTCATCTTCTTCTTCTGCTACTCTCCACTAATCATTTCTGCAGGGGTTACAATATGCACATAGGACCAGGGCAATCCCCTGAGTCCAAAATCTGACAATCTGACAGGTGTGCCCAGAAGCACGCGCCTCCTAATAGCATTGCGCCACGCGCACGCATCCCGTATCAACACTCAGAGGCGCACGATTCTGGGTTGGTTCCCAGAACAGAAACAGGTCTCAGAACAGAGCAGTGTGATGGGGGTGTGGTCACAGTTGCCTGCATCAGTGGTTATTCTGAACTTCGGACTGTTTTAATTTTTGTGTTTTATTTTATCGGTCACACGGGTGATTCGAAAGTTGTAATTATGTGCTTATTTATTTTTTTTATTTCTTTTTTAAAAAAATATTTTGTCGCTTGTTAGACCTCACACTACATGCACATATTCCTATGAACTGCTCACTATCGAGTCGCACAAAGTCCAACCCCAAACCCGTTGAGGCCCGTCCTAGAAAGTTTCAAGCTCCACTCGACCTTGGCTCTTTCGAAGCGGTAAACCTCAGCCCGTGGCATAGTTCATGACTACATGCCGGGGGTGACCTTTGAGCCTCATATTCAAGCCGAGCACAAGCCACACAATTCTAGTTAGGGTCTAACACTCCGTGACTCAAGTCGGTTTTCCATGTACCGAGATTTCCCTAAACTAATGTCTTCAAATCATACATGCCAACTTGTTGAAACGGATGCAATAAAAATCCGTTCCCAAAAGTGGTTATTTTGGACGAAAATAAAAATCCGTCCCCGCATGTATGCTTTACTACATTAATTTAGTTTAATCCCGATACATGTAGGATTCACAAACGCGATGGAATCGGATGAGTATATGGGACCGCGAGATGGTCTATATACTAGTGTGACGATTCCATTATTTTCTTAAAACCCCAAAAGGGATCCATTCCCTCCGACTTATAAAAAAAAAAAGAGTCTTTTCTTATGTGGTTCGAGTCGTGTGCCCAACTGTGTGTTCTAAGCCTCTTCATGGACCGCAAGTGTTACTCAAGACTGACAAGGGCCTCTTCTTCAATCTAGGTTCAATTGGTACTTACAGAGTCTACCGGGATTCGGCAAATTGGTTAGTCCGTGAAGAGATCACTCCAACAGTTCCTACATCAACCATGACCGGCAGCAGCAACACCATGTCTCTCGAACAGCTTTCAACCATGGTCCAACTCCTCCAAGAGCAAGTCTCCACCCTTAATAAGGAGGCACAAAGCAAAGATGACATTTGGCAATCCCACCTCGACAGCCAAAGGGAGGCCCACGAGGCCGAGATGGAGCTAATGAAAGAAAAGCTCTGCTGTTCAAATAGATTCCTAGATCATAGAATTACTAAATCCCAATCATGTTTGCACTTAGGATCCCCCAATTTTATTAGAACCTTTTTAGGTACCCTTAGGATTCTTTGTGATCAGCACAGGTGTATTACAACTCTTCAAAACAAGACAAACCAGCAGAGGAAGCAAATCAGCAGACCAGTAAACAAGTTGCCGATCAACTTGCTACACAAGTTGCCGATCAACTTATTAAAGAAGTTGCCGATCAACTCCATTCTCAACATGCCGATATAATAGACAGTCTGCACTGTTAGTCAGGTGACATCATTTCATTAAAGTCAACCTTGCTGATTATCTCTGTACTGATTTATCATAAAGTAGTTTTACCTGCTCTGTAATGATTACTGTGCCGTCTGACACATAGCTACTTTTAGCTATACTCTGTCTCTACTTGCTTTTACAGGTAACCGGTTGAGACAAAGGGGTCTTTACCCATCAGACTTTTCAGGCACGCGTATCTTCGCCATTAATGCCAAGGATACTGCATTAAATGCTCCTCACCTACCCAGCTGGAAATTCAAATATTATCCTTCTTCAACAAGCTAAGACATTAACTCCTCCTATAAATAGAGGACTCAGTGCATTGAAGAAGGTTGGTGATTTTAGTGCATTGAAGAGAGTTGGTTGTTTGCAGCATTCATTGAAGCTCAAACATTCCGTGTCCAGATAATCATTAGATCATTTAATAGGACATACACTTGTGCACAAACTCAACAACATTGTTAGTGTTCCCGAACTAGATCATTTTAAGGAATACGTTGTTTGAGTCTTTCACACACCCACCTGAGTGAGATAAGTTCTTTTGAACTTGCCGCTCAAATACACTTGGTCAGATATTTGTTTTACGATTCATTAACTATCTCTAGAATTTAGTCTTTGTATCCGGCAAAGCCGTGCTTGTAATAGACTAGGGATATTTAATAGTGCTCTTAACCCAAATCCAAGTTCTAACCAAACTTGGTAGAAGACGTAGCAATATTTACACTGTAAACCTCTCCAAATATATGTGTCTTCCGTTACTTACTATCCTTGCCGGTTTGAACTCTTATCACCGGCAAATCATTATTGTTCTTGCTGATTCATCATTATTTCATTTGACCAATCTCTTGAAACGGCATTGAACTTTTGGAAACAACTTTGTGTTTAAACTAAGCTCTGAAAATCTTTTATTCCCTGATTTTGTGTGAGTTAAAACTAAGTCATATTTTACCCGCTGCGCTTACTGATAATAGTTTGCAAACTGATAAGTGACTTTGCATTTATAAGTGTTTCTTTGTAAAAGTTTTAAAAAGGCTATTCACCCCCCCCCCTCTAGCCTATTTTCCTACCAATTGGGCCTAACAATTGGTATCAGAGCTTGGAATTTTGAAAGAAATTTCCAAGCTTTGCAGCTTGTATTGCCGATACCATGGCAGGAAAAATCATGCAGTCGTTCAACATCACTACCATTCCGTTGTTGAACGTCAATGAGTTTGGTGTCTGGAAATCTCGTATGATAAAGTATATGAACTCAATCGATGACCGGTTAATGCAAGTAATAGAAGGTGGTCCAATCATTCCTCTAAAGGTCTCAACCACCTACCGACCAATTCCTTCCACTCCTCTGACTGCTCATGCTGATCAAGACACTGAACAAGAAACGCATGTTCAAGTTGATGAAACCTTGATTGAAAAACCTAGAGAAGAATGGACTGATGAAGACAAACTTTCAGTTGCTCTAGATGGAAAGGCGTGCCACATTATCTCATGTGGATTGGACGACAAGCAATATAAACTGATTGACTTGTGCTCCACGGCTCAACAATGCTGGAAAAAACTCCTTGCATACTTTGAAGGAGATGAGCAGGTGAAAGACAACAGACTCTACGACTGCATTGCTGAGTTTGAATCTTTCAAGAAACTAGATGGTGAATCTCTAAGAAGTGCCTACGACAGATTCTGCGAGGTAAGTAATTTATGTGCTTCATTAGGTAAAGTGTATACTATAAAAGATCTTAATATTCGTTTTCTAAGTTCTTTAGGAAATGAGTATCATACTAAGGTCACTGCAGTTAGAGAAGTTAGAGACTTAAACAAGACCTCTATTCAGAATCTTGTGTCTAGTCTGTTCTTGTATGAGAGAGAACTGCAAAAACTTAACGTTCTCGATAAAAATTTCAAAAACTTGTCTCTATCAGCTCAATCTCAGGTATCCTTTCCTTCAACCAAATTCCCTCCTATAGATCCCCATCAAACACCCTGCTGTTCAAAAACCTCAGAAACACCTTCAGAACAAACAATGGAAGAAGACGAATTTGCTGCCTTCGCCAGAAACTACAAGAGGTTCAAAGACTTCAAAAGGATGCAAAAAGGAAGCCACCAGCAACAAAAATCTTTTACACCACCATTTCAAAAATCAGCAAGCTACAACAAACCAAGTACCAGTGCTACCGATGGCAAAAACAGCAAAGGTGATCTTGTCTGCTTCAACTGCAGAAAACCTGGTCACTTTGCCTCAAAATGTCCTCAGCCAAAGTATGAATACGTGAGGAAATCAGTAAACAAGAGATATCCAAAGTCTCGAAGTTATGTTGCCGATGATAGCACAGAAAAAGCCTTGCCGGTCTAGTGTGAAACTGATTCAGATGATGATGCCGATGTAAGTTTCATGGCATTAGATTCAGATGATGCCGATCTTTCATCCTTGCCGACTCCAATCTACCGAGATCCCTCGCTGCCAAAGACTCCAGTCAAAGAAATACAAACTGGAAGAGCTCAACCATACTTCAAGGAAGTAAGCATCAAAGCAGGAAATCTAATAGGATACAAGGTTCATCAAGTGGGAACTTCACTCTATGGACAGTGTAACTCTTCTCACTTCAATACTCCTAAAACAAAACCCTTTCCGATGACAAGAAAATTCTCATTCACCGAAGATACCAATATTGCCAAAAGCCTTTCGAAACCCATCTCTTCCCTACCTGACTTCTCACCTGAACCCATTCCCTCTACTCCCAAAGATTTAGCCGACCCTCTTCCAGAATTATCTAAGGCTGAGATGGTAGAGACAATGGATGAACTTTTTATTGATTATGAGAAGCTGAGTAGCGTTCATAAAGTGATGGCTGCTGATTTCAAAAGAATTTCTAACGAGAATAGCTCGCTTATGTCTGAACTTTCAGTTCTCAAAGGACACGAGCTTGAGTCTATTTCTCTAAAGAAAGAAAACCTGGATCTCAAATGCCAAGTAGCAGTATTGATAGCTCAGATCGAAGATCTTGTGAAAAGAAACAATCATCTCTCAAGGATTGTTGATTCTTACACAAAATCTAGAGTTGCTGTTGAAACAATCCTACAGACCCAAATGTCATATAAGGACCAATCTGGGTTAGGATTTGATTCCAGCAGCAGTAGCTCTACTGAAACTTGTGCGACTGAGAAAAGGGATGAGAAAGTTGAATGTAGTCCTGTTAACTCAGTGCATAAGGATGCTAAGCCAATATACAGTGCTGTGGCAATGAAGTATCCTAAGAACCAGAACAAAAGGAATGATAAGCACAAACAAAGATATGTTAAGGTTGCTGATACTGAGTCTGCCGATAACGGTATTCTTGGTGAATACATCAGCAGAGCAAGTGCTGCCGATCTAACCTCCTCTGATGCCGATGGACAAGTACCTAAAAAGGTAACTGCCAAAGGTAAACAGAATGGAAAGAAAGGCAACACTAGCACCTTTAAACCTACTAAGTTTGTGCCTGCTCAATTCCCTAGTTCTGCCGATGCACTGACTAAACAGAATGATGTTCTACCGACTCCATAGCCTATCAGTCAAGTGAGATGTTCTAATTGTTTTGATTATGGTCACAAGGCTCATGAATGCCTCTTGAAGCACCTATCTGGACCCACTGAGGTTACATCCTCTAGTGGTGGCCAGATGTGGTTGCCAAAGAGGAACTAACCCTCGGACCCAAGAATAAGGGGGACCATAAGCATACCGTTTTATTTCAGGAATGCTTCATGGCCTCAACTGGTGCAAGCAAAGATTTGTGGATTCTAGATAGTGGCTGTTCAAGACACATGACAGGATTTGCAGATCTACTTGCCGATATCTCAGAAGCATCAGGTCCCCCAGTGGTTTTCGGTGATAATGCCAAAGGAAAAATCATCGGTATTGGTACCATCAAGAGAGGTGCAGTCACTGTACAGAAGGTCTCTCTAGTGGATGGTCTGAAACACAACCTTCTATCAATATCACAATTTTGTGATAAAGGAATGCAATGTGTGTTTACTACTTCCAGTTGCTATGTGAAAGACATTGCTTCCAATGAAACTCTTCTCACTGCCAAACGTAAAGGTAACATTTATGCAGTAGATTTAAGTACTATTACTGGTGTTACTAATGTTTGTTTTGTAGCTAAGAACATCAGTGAGAACTCATGGCTATGGCACAAGAGACTCAGTCACTTGAACTTCAAGTATCTATCCAAGCTTGCCGGTTCAAGTTTGGTAACCGGTCTGCCTCAAGTGTCTGCTGATCATGCAAAGAAATGCAAGGCCTGTCAGCTTGGAAAACAATATAAGTCATCTTTCCGAAGCAAGCCCTGCATGTCAACTTCTAGGTGCCTCCAATTGCTACATATGGATCTATTTGGCCCCACAACCACTGGAAGTATTGGGGGAAGTAGATATACCTTGGTTGTAGTAGATGATTTCTCTAGATATACTTGGGTGGAAACTTTCAGTCACAAATATGACACTTATGCCGTTGCTACCAAGTTATTAAGACTACTACAAACCCAGAATGAGAGTGATATCATCAGTATGAGATCAGGCAACGGCACTGAATTCAAGAACAATGGTATTGCTCAGTACTGTGATGATCATGGCATAGACCACAACTTCTCAGCTGCCTATACACCACAACATAATGGTGTCGTTGAGAGAAAGAGCAGAACTCTCATTGAAGCTGGTAAGACCATGATTGCTGAAGCCAGGCTGCCGAAATATTTTTTGGGCTGAAGCCATCAATACCGCCTGCTTCACTCAAAATAGATCTCTCATCAACAAATTCCATAACAAGACTCCTTATGAACTCTGGAGAGGCAGAATTCCCAACATTGGATTCTTCAAAATATTCGGCTACAAATGTTACGTGCTTTACAACGGTAAAGAGCACAGAGGTAAATTTGATGATAAAGTTGATGAAGGAATCTTTGTCGATACGCTAAACACAGTAAGGCCTTTCGAGTTTTCAATAAGAAACTTTTAAAAATTGTTGAATCTGTTCATGTAACCTTTGATGAATTTGATTTGCTAGAGTCTGACAAGGCTCCAAATAGTACTAATGTGTCTAGTGCTCATGAGACAGGTGAATCCAGTAATACTAACCCTGCAGATCAAGTACCAGCTGCTGATCCAGTCATTTCAGCAGAAGAATCAGCAGATGCTCCGTACTTTCCTTCATCGGCAGAACCAGAACCTGCTGATGAATTTCATAATCCGTTTGCCGATGCAAACTCTGTTGATCATTCTGAAAACAGATCAAGCCCTCAACCAATTTCTGTTATAAGGCCCTTCCCAACAAGCTCTCAATCTAATCCACCTCTCACCCAAAACTCTAATTCTCCTACTCCACCTGCTGATCTTGACCCTCCTCTCGAATCTTTACAACAAGATACAGTCAGACAAGATGTGCCAAGGGAGGTTAGAACAGTTCGTGATCATCCATTAGAAAATGTGATTGGTGATGTCTTTGGACCAAGATTGACAAGAAACCTTAGTAGAGCATTCGCCGAGAGTCTCTTCTCATCTGCTATGGTTTCCAATATAGAACCAAAGAAGACTGAAGAAGCTCTTGCTGATCCTGGCTGGGTGGAAGCTATGCAGGAAGAGCTAAATCAGTTTGAAAGATGCAATGTGTGGGAACTAGTGCCAAGACCATCATCTCAACAGGTGATTGGTACAAAATGAGTCTACAGGAATAAATGTGATGAAGCAGGGAAGATCATAAGGAATAAAGCAAGGTTAGTTGCTAAAGGATATCGACAAGAAGAAGGGATTGACTACGATGAGACATTTGCTCCTGTTGCAAGATTGGAAGCTATAAGACTTTTCTTAGCCTATGCTGCCTTCAAAGAATTCAAGCTATATCAAATGGACGTGAAAAGTGTCTTCCTAAATGGAGAACTCCAAGAACTAGTTTATGTTGAACAACCACCAGGTTTTGAGGACTCCAAGAAGCCTGATCATGTCTACCGATTGAAGAAAGCTCTCTATGGCCTAAAGAAAGCTCCAAGGGCATGGTATGAAACCCTTTCTAAGTTCTTACTTAGCGATGGCTTAGGCTTCACTCAAGGTAAAATCGATACTACTTTATTTGTTGCCAAGCATAAGGGTCATTCATTGTTTGTTCAAATATATGTCGATGATATTATTTTTGGTTCCACTAATGAATCACTTTGCAAGAGATTTGAGAAGCTAATGCAGAGCAAGTTCGAGATGAGCATGATGGGTGAACTAACATATTTCCTTGGACTTCAAGTCAAGCAATCCAATGATGGAATATTCATCAGTCAAGCCAAGTACGCAAAAGAATTAATCAAGAAGTTTGGCTTTGAAAATGCTCACTCTCAAAGCACACCTATGGGCACTAACATTCACTTTGATAAGGATGAGTCTGGTAAGAAAGTAGATATAACTGTCTACTGAGGTATGATCGGCTCACTCCTCTATCTTACTGCCAGTAGACCAGATATTATGTTTGTTGTTTGTGTTTGTGCCAGGTTTCAAGCTGACCCTAGGGAATCCCATCTGCAGGCTGTAAAACGTATTATTAAATATCTTTGTGCCACTGCTAACCTTGGATTATGGTATGCTAGAGATTCATCCTTTAATCTAATAGGTTATTCAGATGCAGACTTTGCAGCTTGCAGGGTAACAAGAAAGAGTACTAGTGGAACTTGCCAATTTCTTGGTGATAGACTGGTATCTTGGTCCTGTAAGAAACAAGCATCAATTTCCACTTCTACTACTGAAGCTGAGTACATAGCTGCCGGCAGTTGCTGTTCACAGATCCTGTGGATGAAGCAGCAGCTTGTTGACTATGAAGTTCCATCTCAAATTTGTCCCATTTATTGTGACAACCAATCAGCAATCTCAGTTTCAAACAACCCGGTCATGCACTCCAAAACCAAGCACATAGACATCAAGTATCACTTTCTGAAGGAACATGTTGAAAAGGGAAACGTGGTGCTGCTCAAAGTTCATACCGATTACCAAAGAGCAGACATACTGACAAAGCCCTTAGACCAGAAAAGATTTGAATTCCTAAGAGGTGAACTAGGTATGATTGATTTCTATGGTTAAAACTGTGCTAACTCTGACTATTGTGCTAGTCTTGCCGATCTCATCAGCAAGTATGAAAATCTTGCCGGCCAAATTATTTTGCCGATCTCATCAGCAAGTGTCAAAATCGTGCCGACCAAATTATATTGCCGACAAAGTATTGCTGACAACATCATGCCGATCATCATATTTTGCCGACTAAACTATGTTGCCGATATTTAAAAAAAAACATCAAATCAGCACGTCTCTGCAAAAAGATAAGATTCCTGACACATGACGTAAGCAATCAAATCAAAGGTACATCGGTCACACCATCTCTCTGACACGTGTGTGTACCTTTCTTACCCAAAATCGTGTCAAGATGTATTCCATTTAATGCGATACATCAGCAAGGTAACAGGTCATCATCACTTCTCTTTTAATTTTGACTAATTTACCCCTTCTCCCTCTTATTTTTAACTGTTCATTTCTCACCGTTTTGTGTGCGCATATAATTTTGCGTGCGCACGTTCTTCGAGATTATAGGTACAGTTATTTCTCTCTATTCCTTGTCCTCTCATATTCTCTATCTCTCCCCCATAACATATATAACGCCTCTCAAAATTCCTTTAAGCTTTCTTCGCCATTTTTCTTCTCTACTCTATCTCTCTCACTCCTCTAACCAGTTTATTGAATCACCGACTTATTTGCTTATATCTTCTTAATCTGGTAAGTGTTAATGTTTAAACTTTGCTCATTTCTAATAATTCTTGGTTTGATTTGTCTTTGTTTCTAACATTGTGAGTTGTTTGAGTAATCTTGCAGAAAATGTCCGGCGAAAAGGATATCTACGGAGGCTATGTTGACTCCGACTACTTCAACGATGAAGCCGACGGGGTTTTCTTGAAAAATCTTCTTATTGGGTCCCTGCTCGACTCATTTATCACTCCATATGGATTTGATTCAGTGTTCTTGGATCTTGTCAAAGAATTCTTCTCCAACTCCTCTGTTGTCCGCTCTCGTGCTGACTCTTCAGTCATCGTCTCCGTCAACTCCTCTGTTTTGGGCGTGCAAATCTCTCTTACTCCCGCTTCTATTTCTGAAGTTTTTCCCTCTCTCGGGAATGAAGGGTTGAGTGCTTTAGTTGATGATAAGGAATTGGATAGGGCATGGATTATCATGAGAGGAGCTGGTCAAAGACTCAGTGGCACCAGTCATCTGAAGATTCATTATCCTCGCCGATACTATGCTTTGGCTGAGATAGTTGATAGATGTCTTATTTGCCGATTTGGATCTCATAGCAATGTCACTGACGTTAAGTTTGAAGCTATGGCCGCCATTGTTCTGCAGATTGAGTTCAACTGGTGTGCCTACATATTCAGAATCATTGCCACTGCTGCTGATAAATGGTCTTCTGATAGGCTGAAGAACAAACCCAATCCTGGGAAAGGTTGCCATTATCTGTTAATCAGCATGATCTTAAGAAGAAATATAAACATAGTAGCTGCAGATCATTTTCCTTCCAGCATTGCCTTCAGCAAGCTAAAGTCCTATAATGCTAAAGATTGGCAGAGAATAGCAAAAAATGCTTCTAGTGCTATTACTCCTGCTGATGCTCCTGCTGCTGCTGTCGCTCCAAAGAAGAAAAGATCTAAGAAAATTCCTGTAGTTGCTTCCCAATCAGCAGTCTCTACTCCTGCTCCTTCAACCGATAGAATTCTTGCCGATTCTACTCCTGGTGCTCCAAAGAAAAGAAAATTGGTGAAGGTTGCTGATAAAGTTGTGTCAAAGAAGGTAAAGGTTGCCGACGAACCAGACTTGCCGATGAAGAAGTCTACTCAAGTTGCTGATAAGATGGCCTCGCCGATGAAGAAGCAAAAGCTTGTTGCCGATGAAGTTCCTTCTGCTCCGATTGATTCTGCTGATCCTAGAGCAAATTTGATTAGATTTGCGCCTTCTCATCTTGCCGGTGCTTCTCTTACTGCCGATCCTATTGTCAAAGTTGAAGTTCCTTCTGAAGAATTCACTGATGACTTTGCTGATGGCAAAAGTATTGAAGATGTTATTGAAAAGCTCAAGTCTCAGACTTCAAGGAAATGTGCTCCCATCAGGAATCCCACCTTCCACACCTTTTACAGGAACCCTTGGTCCTTCACCAACAAGGTCTTGAACAAGAAATGGGTCTTTCCGATTGATCATCTGCCTCCTTTCATTCGTCGTCTTCTTCAATTTCATGAAGAAATGAAGGATACTGTGCCTTCTGGGAAAACTTCTGATTATGTTGATTACCGGAGTTTGAACATTCGCACTGATATGTGGAATGAGAAGTTCTTCCCTCTCTCTAAGTTCAAGCAGTTGAAAGAAGCTGAACTGAAGCTCAATTTTGGTCGCTATTTTGACTTTCTACCACTACACTAGAACCAAGTCTATCTCTTTCAAGATCGAATCAGACAAGACTTGATGGTTCAAGATGTGTGGATCATTTATGCCAGAACTTTCAATCAGCTCTCCCAATTCACAGAGTTTGATCCTTATCAGATTGGAAGACTTGAAAATGATGAAGATTTGCTGCCATACAATGATGATGAGGCTCCTGCTGTCAGTCCTCTCAATGCTCATTTTCATAGATCAGTAAAGAAGGTCACTATGGACTTGATTGAAAAGTCTAATGAATTTCTGTTGAAGCAAGATGCCGATCGCCGTGCTGCTGAAGACCTTGCCGATCAAGATGCTCATGTTCCTTCGCCCAGCAGCAGCAAGACCGAGACAGATGCCGATGTTCACTCTGCCGACGATGCAGATGCTGCTGATAAAGATTTTATTGCCGATGGATCTGATAGTGATGCTGATGATGATGGTGCTGATTTATTTGGAGATTTGGTTTGTGCTCACAAAGTTGCTGCTGACTCTCCTTCCACTTCACTTACAACAGACAGTGACAAGATGCCAATCAGAACTGTCATGACTAAAGATCCCTCTGCTGAAGTCTTTGTAGAGTCTGTACTGAAGGATGATAGTAGTATTGAAGGAAGTCATGCTGATGAATCTTTTAAGGAGATAGTGGAATTTCAAGTTGAGACAACTACAGACACTCAACCTCTGTTGGATATATCTACTGACCTACCTGCCCCAGTTGAGACAACTATGGACACTCAACAGATGGATGTATCTGTTTCAGGAGGAGTATTTACTGATAAAGGAACTGATGAGAAAACTGCCGACACTCATCTTGCTGAGCAAACTACGGACACTCAGTTAGTGACAGTTACTCCTGAAATACAGATTGTCCCACCTACTGGTATTAAGGAGGTTGTGGAATTGGGAGGAGGTACTGAAGGAAGTACTCCTAATTTGGATGCTGACATTGCTGCTAGCCTGCAATTTGAAGAAATTCTTCTACAGCCTTTATTCAGCTTGCCGACTGTTGTTACACCCCTTCCTCTTCCTGCTCCAACTGACGTTCGTGCCGATGGAAATCATGTTGATGAGGCTGATCCTGCTGACTACATGGAGGTTGGAGAACAAGCTTTTGTTGATCCTGATGCTGTTGATACTTCTCCACCTCCCAGCTATGATTACTTTCAGAATGGGAAGGATATGATGTGCTCAAATTGGTACACCACCAATGCCTCTATCCCTTCTAACAGCTTTGGACAACCTCTCTTCGCTGTTCATCCAAGGCTTTCTTTCAAGTATACTCTAGGAAGATGTCCACTTCCCTTCGGCAAGGAACATCCTCACTATTCAAAGCATAAATTCTCTTCTGGCGCTTCAACCAGTAATAGACCTATCTTCCTTCCTTGGATTAAGGATGAGCTTGTTCGTACAAAAGGAAAGACTCCTCGGATTTCTAGACTGAAGCGAAAAATTGTCTATGAACCTAGATGTTTACTACCTGGTAAACTGAAGATAGGTGGTAAGATCGTTCTCCCTGGTCTATCTCTAAAAGAAGTTGACATCACTTCAAATGGTTGGATGAGGAGATTCTCTATGATCAACGATGAGCTTAAAGAAATTCTGGAGTATCGGCATCTCAACGCTCGTGGCCTTGTGCACTTAGTCAAATCAGCTGCACTTGCCATTACTCTGCCGATGTTTCTTCCTCGTTAGCGTGCCGATCACATGGTTTACACATCTAGGCTGCTGAATGCTAGATTGGTGATTATGATATTGGAAGGCATTGCCTGTTTGAAGTTTCAGCTTGCTTTGCTGCTCTCTATGGAAGACAACGGCATATTTCATCTTTCAGGGGATAGAGACATTATTGTCCATCCAAACTTTCCTCTGGAGATTGTTTATTAAAGATCTGCCGATGATATTGTCTCCACCTTCATTCCTGTTGATGTTCTTTCTGCTACTGAGATTATTGCCGCTCCTGCTGATGATGCCGATCTTATTTCTGCTGATGATAGTTGTGTCGATGCCTTAGATCTTGTCGATGATGAAGATCCTGTGCTACAAAGAATTATATCTTTGCCTCCACCTCCTGTTCCTGTTCCTTCTTCTCCTCTGCCGATTGTTATTTCTGACGATGATAAGCAGATTGTTGCTGATGAGGTACAGATCGAAGATGCTGACCTGGAAAATGAGGAATTTGTCCCTTCTCTGGTTCTCAGAAATCCAAATTCTTTTGCTGCACCGATCTATATTGATAAACCCATTGTCTTCAACAGCCTCTATGATTTTCATTACTATGAAGAAGGAGATGATTTTAATCAGAATGCGCCTCCTACTCGTGGTGATTTGGTTGACTTTTCCCACTCCATTGCGGACCTGTTCAAACAATCCACAAAGGAGCTCTCCAAGCAGATTCATAAGTCCAATCAGGAGGAGGATGTTATCAGAATCAGGACATCTGTTTACAATGACATGAAAAATCTGCTGCAAGATAGAACTGAGCGCGTTTTTAATCTGTTGGAGTTAAATGTCTCTCTTGTCACTCAACAGAAAATTTTACTTGCCGAGCACAATGATACCCGCAGCAAACTTGAAGCCTCAACAGAGAAACTTGCTGATATTCAGAATGAACTTCTTGAAGCCAAATTGAAGATTGCTGCTCTTGAGGCAAACAACAAGATGCTTACTGATAGATTAGAGAGTGCTCAGAGAAGGCAGAGCAAGGCAAAAAGGAAAGCTGAAAAGAAAGAAGAAAGAGCAAAGAAGAAAGCAAGAAAGTTTGAATCTACAAAGGACTCGACTCCAGCAGATCCCAAGACTTCTGATCCAGCTGCTGATTCTTGAGTCGACATAGCCAATGATGTAGATATCTTATGAAGACCTTCATAGACAAATCTCTTTGCTTAATGATATTTTTTTTGTGCTAATATGTTTTTCTTATATATATGTTATCTGCATTATTCTGTGCTAATCCTCCTTGCAGATTAACATTCTGCCGATTCATTGAACCGGCTTCACCATTTATTTTGGTGAATCCACCTTTTACTTTAGACATTTAGTGTGACTTACCTTAGGAAATGATTTTACCTAGATATCCATAGAAAACTTTCCCTAAGTTAAGAGATGTCCTTAGTATTATGGGTGATTGGACTTAAGTAATTAGGAGGAGATTGTTGTTCAAATAGATTCCTAGATCATAGAATTACTTAATCCCAATCATGTTTGCACTTAGGATCCCCTGATTTTATTAGAACCTTTTTAGGTACCCTTAGGATTCTTTGTGACCAGCACAGGTGTATTACAACTCTTCAAAACAAGACAAACCAGCAGAGGAAGCAAATCAGCAGACCAGTAAACAAGTTGCCGATCAACTTGCTACACAAGTTGCCGATCAACTTATTAAAGAAGTTGCCGATCAACTCCATTCTCAACATGCCGATATAATAGACAGTCTGCACTGTCAGTCAGGTGACATCATTTCATTAAAGTCAACCTTAATGATTGTCTCTGTACTGTTTTATCATAAAGTAGTTTACCTGCTCTGTAATGATTACTGCGCCGTCTGAAACATAGCTACTTTTAGCTATACTCTGTCTCTACTTGCTTTTGCAGGTAACCGGTTGAGACAAAGGGGTCTTTACCCATCAGACTTTTCAGGCACGCGTATCTTCGCCATTAATGCCAAGGATACTGCATTAAATGCTCCTCACCTACCCAGCTGGAAATTCAAATATTATCCTTCTTCAACAAGCTAAGACATTAACTCCTCCTATAAATAGAGGACTCAGTGCATTGAAGAAGGTTGGTGATTTTAGTGCATTGAAGAGAGTTGGTTGTTTGCAGCATTCATTGAAGCTCAAACATTCCGTGTCCAGATATCATTAGATCATTTAATAGGACATACACTTGTGCACAAACTCAACAACATTGTTAGTGTTCCCGAACTAGATCATTTTAAGGAATACGTTGTTTGAGTCTTTCACACACCCACCTGAGTGAGATAAGTTCTTTTGAACTTGTCGCTCAAATACACTTGGTCAGATATTTGTTTTATGATTCATTAACTATCTCTAGAATTTAGTCTTTGTATCCGGCAAAGCCGTGCTTGTAATAGACTAGGGATATTTAATAGTGCTCTTAACCTAAATCCAAGTTCTGACCAAACTTGGTAGAGGACGTAGCAGTATTTACATTGTGAACCTCTCCAAATCTCTGTGTCTTCCGTTACTTACTGTCCTTGCCGGTTTGAACTCTATCACCGGCAAATCATTATTGTTCTTGCTGATTCATCATTATTTCCTTTGACCAATCTCTTGAAACTGCATTGAACTTTTGGAAACAACTTTGTGTTTAAACTAAGCTCTGAAAATCTTTTATTCACTGATTTTGTGTGAGTTAAAACTAAGTCATATTTTACCCGCTGCGCTTACTGATAATAGTTTGCAAACTAATAAGTGACTTTGCATTTATAAGTGTTTCTTTGTAAAAGTTTTAAAAAGGCTATTCACCCCCCCCTCTAGCCTATTTTCCTACCAATTGGGCCTAACAAGCTCACTAATCTTGCCAAGGGGAAGAGCAAGAATAACGATGATGAATCCGAGTGGACCGAAGGTTTGTTCAAAAATCCTTATGTCAACACCCGCACCAAGAAAGTGGGAGGGCCAAGTTCCGAGAACAATGAGCCTAAAATGGTGGATTCTATCATAGCCTACATCGACCAAAAATTCAATGGGCTCAACATGGGGAAAGACTCCGACACAAGCCTTTATCAATCATCCATCCTCATGAGTACTATGGCAGCTCTTCCTGATAAGTTCAAGATGCCCGACATAAGCAAATTCAAGGGCAACTCTTGTCCTATGGATCACATTGAGACTTATATTTGGGCAATGGTTCCGAAGAAGGTCTCCCCCAAGGTGATGGCTCAATGCTTTCCTCTCACTCTCGAGGGGGCGGCAAAAGATTGGTATGCCACTCTCCCGCTCACTGTCCGTCTTGATTGGGACTCCGCCATGCTTGCCTTCAAGAACCAATACCAAGGCAACACCACTCACCGGCCCACAAGGAAAGAGTTAGAGAACACTACTCAACGAGACCACGAGTCCTTCATCGACTTCACAAGGAGATGGAATGATAAACTCTCCAAGATTGTGGAAAGGCCAAATACCAAGGAGCAAATGGACATCTTTCTCAAATGTCTCAAAATTGATCTCCTCACCCACCTAAGTGGGGCTTGCTATGCGGATTTCTCCCAAATGTATGAGGCGGGGGTCCGAATGGACGAGTTGCTCAAAGAAGTGAAGAAAAGTGCTCCTAGCTACCGCTACAAGGCCGCTTCCAACTCCACAAAAGAGGCCTCGGTCAACGCCGTCACTATCGATAAGGGGAATTACAAAAGGGTTCCTCCACCTCAAGGGAAGAAGTCTCGAAATGACCGTGTCTACACGCCTCTCCAAGGCATGACTCAAACCGAAGTGTTCAAAGTCCTCAAAGCAAAGGGTCAAGTCACACCCGTACAAGGGTACCAACCCAAGACGGTCCACCCCAATCATGCTCACCACAAATATTGTGGCTACCACCAATATAGTGGCCACACCATCGAGGAATGCTTCATTTTCCGCAATGTCATTCAAGATCTCATAGACAAGAAGGAATTTGTAGTGACTAATGGCGAACATGTCAATGTAATAGAGATAGGAGAACTCGAGGGGACCACCCATTCAATCCCAATTGTGAATGGGGGCCCCAATGTTATGAATAAACTTGACAATTCTTGTTATGTTGTAACTTACGATGAGGTAATGAGGGAAGTACTAGAGAATAGGAAAAAGAAGCAAGATGGGAACGTCAACATGCTAACTCGATCCGGTCGAGTCATAGCAAGCAACCCTTCCACTTCCGCAACAAGCTCCTCTTCTCAAAGGCCGCAAGCTCGCGACACTCCCGAAGATCCTCTACTTGTCCAACTCAAGAAAACTCAAGCCAACATCTCTATTTGGGACCTCATTGCATCCTCAAAGAAACACCGAGATCTTGTCATCCGCAATCTCGATGATACATCAGTTTCTCCCGATACTACTCCCGAGGACCTCACGGCAATGATCGGTCACATTCATTTTGGCAACGTCATCACCTTTGCCGATATGGACCTTCCACCATTTGGTTCCGACCACAACGAGGCTATTTACCTCAAGGTATGAGCAAGGGGGAGGCCCATCTCAAGAGTCTTAGTGGACGGTGGTTCCGCACTCAACCTCATGCCTAGAAGAATCATGGGCATACTGGGCTTAAAGATTCCGATTTGAAGCCTTCTACTCAAGTAATCCGAGGTTATGACAGCACCGCCCGTACAGTTATGGGCATGATCGAAATAGACATTGAGTTTTGGGGCATGGTCATGTCCGTTTCATTCTAAGTGCTTGACATCCCGGCCTCGTTCAACTTACTTTTGGGTCGACCATGGATTCACAGTTCTAATGCCGTCCCGTCAACTCTCCATCAATGTGTCAAGATCCGAAATGGTGATGAAATAGTGACCATCATGGCCGAAAACATCACTATCCACAGAAAAGGTGAGCCCGTCCACCAATTTCAGCATGGTCTACCAGACTCCACTCTCTCCGGCGTCTCAATCAACGCCATTGACAAAGAAGGGGGAAACGGATCATGGACCCCCAGCAACCACAAAGTCCTCCGCATGATGAGGAATATGGGCTACTTCCCTGGTTTAGGCCTAGGGAAATATCAACAAGGAATCCTACATCCTGTGCAAGTCCCATTTGTCAAGAACACATTCGGTTTGGGGTACGAGCCTTCCAGAGAAGACTTGAAACAAGAGCAAGCGATCAAGAATGAAAAGGCCCGAGCTCGTAAAGAAGGATGTCGTTATGAGGTCCCTAATCTAAGGCCTTACTGCAAGACGTTGAATGGCTATTTTGTCCGTCAAGGGGAAGACATTCCATACATGATCTTTCCCGAGCCATGGGTTAACAATAAGGGTGTCAAAAAGCCCGGTCTCGAAATCTTCTCCGATTGTGAGATCCAGAAATCCGAAAGGGAACTGTCATGACCCGAAAACCCGCCTCTATTTTCTAATAATAAATATCTAATTATTTATTTAATTCTTATTTAATTGTTTAAATTATTATTTAATTAATAATTTATGTGTGCATTTTATGTTTCATAATATTTCCGTGCCTAGCATTTAATTGGTTAATTGTGCTAGTGTAGAGAGTTGGGTCTTAATTGTTAGTGGGGAGTTATTTGTTTTGGGTAGAGTAGAGGAGGGGGTCTAAGTGTAAGTTTTGAATAATCATCTCCCTACTCCCTCTCTTCTCCCTCACCTCTTCCTCACCCTACTCCATTCCCAGCTCAATCTCTCTCTCTCTCCTTGGAAAGGTAAGTTTTTCTACTCTCCCTTATCTCTTCATTCTACCCATCTTCCTTCCATTATTTCTCATTGCTCATTTTATGAAAAGTGTTTAGATCGTCGATAGGATCGTAGGAAGCTAAGAAATTTCGAGTTCCGTCACCTTTGAGAAAATCCGGGTAAGTTAATTTTCCCCCATTTATGCTAGAATTGTTCATAACATGTTGGTATGATGCTTTGTTGATATATATGGTGTTGTGGTTGAGTTTGGAACTCATTTAGATTTTGGTTGATTTTTACGATATTATGAAGGTTGGGATTTGAATCTTGTTTTGGATTTCTAGATGTTGTTATTTAGCCCCCTTGCAAGTCTATAAGTTGTTTTGGTTCATAGTTGTGTTTATTGTAAGTCTTGATTTCAAGTATTTGTGAGATGGTGAGGATTTTGTGATTTGGGCAAGAACATTTTGAAGAACCTAGGAATTTGGCCGGAATTTGCCCCTCCGGGCAAGGGGGCGCGCGCACCCTTTAGGTGCGAGCGCGCGCACCCTTAAGCCCTTTGTGAAACTAACCTTCTGATGATCGAGGGTGCGCGCACCATTCTATAGGGGGCGTGCGCTCCCTCATTGTTTCAAACTTAGAAAACCTTCTGATGACTTAGGGCGTGCGCACCCTTTCCTCGCGAGCGACCGCACCCTCCTCTGGCCATTTTTGAAAGAACCTTCTGATCCTCCAGGGCGCGCGGACCCTTTCTGCTAGGGCGTGTGCCCCCTCCTCTGTACAAGCCCTGAGCTACATACTCTTGTACCTTTCGTAGGCAATCTTCGATAATTCATAACTCCCTCATCCGGACTCCGTTTTAGGTGTATAAATTATCGTTTTAAAGCTCTCCTTGAGCTCTTCGAGATGAGTGAGTAGTTTTGGTTGTGCTCTTGAGTTAACTGGATCCTTTGTGATTGAATGTGATATGGGAATTGTGTTATCATTGTTGAGATTATTGGAACACTTTAATGATGTGTTTTTGGTTCATTTCACTTTCTTGGTGACTTCTTGATAAGGATTCCCTACTTTCGAATCAGTGGTTGTTTATTTAAGCTATATTTTATTACTTAGCTTTCATTTGAAAGTCCAGTTGGTTATTTGTGTATCGAGTCAGGCAATGGATAATGCTATAATGGCACAAGCCAAGTCTAGTATAGCATCGCCCATTGGTCCTTCTTTCCTCATCCAGATTGCCCTTGGATGGGATGAGCTAGCTCCTTTTGTGAGTATTCTAGCTACACGTTTTGGAGCATGACTTTGTGGCATGGCTCCCGCCCTTTGTGGCACGTTACTTTGTTATTGGTTCCGGTACCGAGGTTTTCTCTTCGGCTTTCATGCTACTATGAAGATGTTGATTGGTTGATTGTTGAAGCTGCGCAGCGATCCTTTATTTGGGTCTATCGGTTTGGAAACCTTGGCTAATATCCTTTGTTAATTGTTTATTTCCGCTGCTATCTTTTATCTGATAACTGTTATGTGCTACATGGATTATTACTGTTTATTGCTTATTGCATCATAGCATGTCATGTAGTTGCATTAGTAACTTATTGAGATTTATCTCACCCCCTTTCTTTTATCTTTGTTTTTCCTTAACCCCCCCCCAGGAGGAAAGGATTAGACTCGCTGATCACGAGGAGGACGTCGCGAGGGTTGAGCTTTTGGGGAAAGTTGTTATTGGTGGGTTTACATTACATAAATGTGTAACCCTTTTTGGGAATAGTTGTACCAAACTTGACGTCATAAGAATTTATATATTTTACTATTTTGGGTGTAAGCTTATGGAGCTCACACTAGTTTATATTTTGTTGTTCAAGTTGGATTTCAAAACCTTGTGTTATCATCTTTTGGTATAAAAGGAAATTTTTATCTTCATTATTTTAGAGTTTATTGTTTAAGTCGACGTCCAGCTCGCGTACTCCGGGCCCGCGGGGTCGGGGTCGTGACAGTTAGTATCAGAGCTATGGTTTAGCTCTAAGTATAAGTCTAGGTGGACTAGTATGACCTAGGAGGGTAGTTGTGTTCGGAGTGAGTAACGGTTGGTGTTTTATGCAGGTAATTGTTCTCAATGGCTAGAAGAAGAACGGGTGAAGGTTCTAGTGGGGCTCAGAATCAGAATGATCTTTGGGAAGAGAACCGTGCTATGTTCCAAGGCATGTTTGAGGCGGCCATGAAGGCAATTCATGACCAAGGGCCAAGAGAGGAGCACGTGGAACCTCCGCGATACGGGTTGGAACAATTTCTGAAATTAAAACCAAGGGAGTTCGATGGTGAGCCCGATGTGAAGAAGGCCGAACTATGGGTTGAGTCTATGGAGAAAATTTATGATGTGTTTGGGTGCACGGACGAGGATAGGGTCCGGTTTGCGGCTTATAAATTGGTTGGGGCCGCCGAGCATTAGTGGAAAGGAGTTAAGGCGAGTTGGGATGATACCCATACAGTGTACGCATGGGAATTGTTTGTGCGAAAGTTCAAAGAGCATTTCATTCCGGTAGTAGATCAAAACCGAAAGGAGATCGAGCTTCTCAACTTGGAGCAAGGTTTGTTGTCTATAGCTCAGTACTCGGCTAAGTTCACAGAATTAGCCCGGTATTGTGATTATCTACTGAGGACCGAAGAACAGAAAGCTATGAGATTCATCCGGGGTTTGAAGACTTCTATCCGTACTCAGCTTATAGCCCAGAGGATTCAAACTTATCAGGATGCGGTGGACCGAGCCTATTTGATTGAGCAAGATATAGGGGAGCATAAGAAGAAAGTCGAGGTAACTAACACTAGCAAGCAAGGAGGGCAGAGCAAGCCACAATCCCGTTCAGATAACCGAGGTAATTTTGGGGGACAATCTCAGTCCCGAGGGCAACCAATCCCAAGGAACCCGGGTACTACTGCCGGGAACCAAGGGAACCAAAATAGGAGACTCTGTTCATATTGCCAAAGGGGAGGACACTCGGAGGACCAGTGTTGGAAGAAACAGGGGAAATGTATTAACTGTGGGCAGTTGGGGCATTTTGCGAAGGATTGCCCGAGATTCAGAGGTCAACCGACTGGGGTAGGAGCTGGGGCTCCACAGGGTTAGAAAAGGGATGCTACGGGAAAGGCCAAGGTATAAGGAAAAGTGTTTGCAATGAATCAGCATCAGGCAGATGATCCCTCAGTGATTGGAGGTATTGTTTCTATATCTAATGTGAGCGCGCGCACGTTAGTAGATCCAGGATCATCTCATTCTTACATTTCTGTGCAATTTGCTTCTTTACTAAATGCTGCATCTGAGTCTTTGCCCTATGTGTTAGAGGTGTCAACTCCTATGGGAGAGTGTTTGGTGACCGATAGAGTCTTTCGTGCTTGTGATGTGCTTATCTGTGGTCGTGTCTTGTGTGCGGACTTGGTAGTCCTTCTGATTCAAGACTTTGATGTTATTTTGGGTATGGATTGGTTGAGCAAGTTCCATGCTTCTGTTGATTATCGTAATAAAGTTGTTACTTTTTCTATTCCCAATGTGCCTAAGTTTACTTTTGAGGCTACGCCTTTGAGTAGAAATATTCGTATCATTTCTTATGTGAAAGCTAGGAGATATTTGCACCGTGGTTGTGAGGGGTACTTGGCTAGTGTGCTTGATACTAGGAAAGAATCCCCTAGCTTGGAGAGTGTTCGGGTAGTTAGAGAATTTCCCGATGTTTTCTCTTTTGAATATGATATGCCTCCCGATCGTGAGATAGAGTTTTGTATCGACCTTTTGCCGGGTACGGCTCCGATTTCAAAGGCACTGTATAGGTTGGCTCCCGCAGAGTTGAAGGAACTAAAGGTTCAGTTGCAAGAGTTACTTGATCGAGGGTTTATCCGCCCTAGTGTTTCCCCGTGGGGAGCACCGGTTTTGTTTGTGCGGAAGAAAGACGGTTCTTTGAGATTGTGTATCGATTACCGAAAGTTGAATCAGGTTACGGTGAAGAACAAGTATCCTCTACCTCACATTAATGATTTATTTGATCAGCTTCAAGGGTCCGTGGTGTTTTCAAAACTTGATTTGAGGAGTGGGTACCATCAGTTGAAGATTCGTTCGGAGGATATTCCAAAGACTGCCTTTCGCACTCGCTATGGTCACTACGAGTTCTTGGTTATGCCGTTTGGGTTGACTAACGCGCCTACCGTGTTTATGGATTTGATGAACCGGGTTTTCCATCCTTATCTTGACTCATTTGTAGTGGTCTTCATCGACGACATTCTTGTCTACTCTAAATCTCGAGAGGAGCACGAGAAACACTTGAGGACAGTTTTATCCATTCTTGCGAGGGAGCAATTGTTTGCGAAGTTTAGTAAATGCGAATTTTGGCTCGAGAAGGTTTCATTTCTGGGTCATGTTATTTCTAAAGATGGGATTTCTGTGGATCCTTCAAAAATAGAAGCCATAGTGGATTGGAAGAGACCCGAGTCAGTGACCGAGATCAGAAGTTTTCTGGGTTTAGCCGGGTATTACAGAAGATTTATAGAAGGGTTTTTGAGGATTGCTACTCCGATGACTCAGTTGACCCGGAAGGATGTACCGTTTGTGTGGAGTGAAAAATGTCAAAGTAGCTTTGATGAATTAAAGAAGAGATTAACTACGGCTCCTATTCTTGCGTTACCAAATGGGAATGACGACTTAGTGATCTACAGTGATGCTTCGAAAGAGGGTTTGGGTTATGTTTTGATGCAGAATGGGAAAGTAATTGCTTATGCTTCGAGGAAGTTGACCCCTAGTGAGTAGAATTACCCTACTCATGATATGGAGTTGGCTGCGATAGTCTTCGCGTTGCATAAGTGGAAGCATTACTTATATGGAGCGAAGTTTGAGATTTTTACCGATCACAAGAGTTTGAAATACCTCTTCTCTCAAAAGGAATTGAATAACCGACATCGTCGATGGATGGAACTTTTAAAGGACTATGATTGTACGATTTCTTATCATCTGGGGAAGGCGAATGTGGTAGCCGATGCGATTAGTAGAAAGTCTTATGTGGCCTCGATGATGGTTCGAGAGTGGAAAAGGCTTGAGGATGTTCGAGATTGGTGTCCTCGTGAATCGAGACATGGGGCTATTTTTGCGAATATTAGGGTATCTCCGACCCTAATTCAGAGGATAAAAGAAGCTCAAAAAGAAGACCCCGAGTTAGTGAAAGTAATGGGTAAAATGAAGGAAAAGAACATCGAGGATTTTTCTATGAGTTCGAATGGGGTGTTGACTTTCCGTGGTCGTTTGTGCATACCCGATGTTGGTGGAATAAAGAGGCAAGTTTTAAATGAGGGTCACAAATCGAGATATACTATTCATCCGGGTAGTACGAAGATGTATCAAAATTTGAAACAACACTTTTGGTGGAACAACATGAAGAGGGAAATAGCCGAGTATGTTTCGAAGTGTCTAACTTGTCAGCAGGTCAAAGCCAAGCATCAGAGACCCGAAGGACTACTTCAGCCGTTAGAGATTCCGGAGTGGAAATGGGAGCATGTGACTATGGATTTCGTTACGGGACTACCTCGTACCCGTAGGAAGTATGACAGTGTTTGGGTGATCGTGGATAGACTGACCAAGAGTGCACATTTCTTGCCTATTGACATTAGGTACTCGATGGAAAAGCTTGCGACCCTTTACATTGATGAGATTGTGAGATTGCATGGGGTCCCGGTTAGCATTGTGTCGGATCGTGATCCGAGGTTTACTTCTAGATTCTGGAAAGCGTTACAGGAAGCTTTGGGTACAGATTTGCGATTCAGCACAGCTTTTCACCCTCAGACCGACGGTCAATCCGAGAGGACCATTCAGATTTTGGAGGATATGTTGCGAGCTTGTTCGATAGACTTTTCCGATTCTTGGGATAGACATTTACCGTTAGTGGAATTCTCTTACAACAACAGTTATCAAGCTAGTATCGAGATGGCACCTTACGAGGCCTTGTATGGGAGAAAATGTAGATCGCCTATCTGTTGGGATGAGGTCGGTGAAGCGAAGATAGTGGGTATTGATTTACTTCAGGATTCAGTTGAGAAAGTTAGAGTTATCCGAGATCGATTGAAAACAGCCCAGAGTTGACAGAAGAGCTATGCAGATAACCGAAGGCGAGATCTTAGTTTTCAGACCGGTGATTTTGTGTTCTTGAAAGTATCTCCGAAGGTGGGTATTCGAAGGTTCGGGAAGAAAGGCAAATTGGCTCCGAGGTTTATAGGTCCGCTTGAGATTCTGGGAAAGGTGGGACTCCTTGCGTATCGACTTGCGTTACCACCATCTTTAGACCGGTTACATAATGTTTTTCACGTTTTGATGCTTCGGAAGTATGTTCATGATCCATCTCACGTGTTACCGAGGGTACCGGAGGATATAGAGCCCGACATGACTTACGAGGAACGACCGGTTCGAATCCTTGATTCCAAAGTCCAAGAGTTGAGGAACAAAAGCATTCCGTTGGTTAGAGTTCTTTGGAGGAATCACAATATTGAGGAATCGACTTGGGAGCTTCGAGAGGAGATAGAGCGTAAATATCCGTGGCTTTTTAATTCGGGTAAGTCTCGTTAATATTCGGGTCGAATTTTCTTTAAGGGGGAGTGAATGTCACGACCCAAAAACCCACCTCTATTTTCTAATAATAAATATCTAATTATTTATTTAATTCTTATTTAATTGTTTAAATTATTATTAAATTAATAATTTATGTGTGCATTTTATGTTTCATAATATTTCCGTGCCTAGCATTTAATTGGTTAATTGTGCTAGTGTAGAGAGTTGGGTCTTAATTGTTAGTGGGGAGTTATTTGTTTTGGGTAGAGTAGAGGAGGGGGTCTAAGTGTAAGTTTTGAATAATCATCTCCCTACTCCCTCTCTTCTCCCTCACCTCTTCCTCACCCTACTCCATTCCCAGCTCAATCTCTCTCTCTCCTTGGAAAGGTAAGTTTTTCTCCTCTCCCTTCTCTCTTCATTCTACCCATCTTCCTCCCATTATTTATCATTTATCATTTTATGAAAAGTGTTTAGATCGTCGATAGGATCGTAGGAAGCTAAGAAATTTCGAGTTCCGTCACCTTTGAGAAAATCCGGGGAAGTTACTTTTCCCCCATTTATGCTAGAATTGTTCATAACATGTTGGTATGATGCTTTGTTGATATATATGGTGTTGTGGTTGAGTTTGGAACTCATTTAGATTTTGGTTGATTTTTACGATATTATGAAGGTTGGGATTTGAATCTTGTTTTGGATTTCTAGATGTTGTTATTTAGCCCCATTGCAAGTCTATAAGTTGTTTTGGTTCATAGTTGTGTTTATTGTAAGTCTTGATTTCAAGTATTTATGAGATGGTGAGGATTTTGTGATTTGGGCAAGAACATTTTGAAGAACCCAGGAATTTGGCCGGAATTTGCCCCTCCGGACAAGGGGGCGCGCGCACCCTTTAGGTGCGAGCGCGCACACCCTTACGCCCTTTGTAAAACTAACCTTCTGATGATCGAGGGCGCGCGCACCATTCTATAGGGGGCGTGCGCTCCCTCATTGTTTCAAACTTATAAAACCTTCTGATGACTTAGGGCGTGCGCACCCTTTCCTCGCGAGCGCGCGCACCCTCCTCTGGCCATTTTTGAAAGAACCTTCTGATCCTCCAGGGCGCGCGCACCCTTTCTGCTAGGGCGTGCGCCCCCTCCTCTGTACAAGCCCTGAGCTTCATACTCTTGTACCTTTCGTAGGCAATCTTCGATAATTCATAACTCCTTCATCCGGACTCCGTTTTAGGTGTATAAATTATCGTTTTAAAGCTCTCCTTGAGCTCTTCGAGATGAGTGAGTAGTTTTGGTTGTGCTCTTGAGTTAACTGAATCCTTTGTGATTGAATGTGATATGGGAATTGTGTTATCATTGTTGAGATTATTGGAACACTTTAATGATGTGTTGTTGGTTCATTTCACTTTCTTGGTGACTTCTTGATAAGGATTCCCTACTTTGGAATCAGTGGTTGTTTATTTAAGCTAGAGTTTATTACTTAGCTTTCATTTGAAAGTCCAGCTGGTTATTTGTGTATCGAGTCAGGCAATGGATAATGCTATAATGGCACAAGCCAAGTCCAGTATAGCATCGCCCATTGGTCCTTCTTTCCTCATCCAGATTGGCCTTGGATGGGATGAGCTAGCTCCTTTTGTGAGTATTCTAGCTACACATTTTGGAGCATGACTTTGTGGCATGGCTCCCGCCCTTTGTGGCACGTTACTTTGTTATTGGTTCCGGTACCGGGGTTTTCTCTTCGGCTTTCATGCTACTATGAAGATGTTGATTGGTTGATTGTTGAAGCTGCGCAGCGATCCTTTATTTGGGTCTATCGGTTTGGAAACCTTGGCTAATATCCTTTGTTAATTGTTTATTTCCGCTGCTATCTGTTATCTGATAACTGTTATGTGCTACATGGATTATTACTGTTTATTGCTTATTGCATCATAGCATGTCATGTAGTTGCATTAGTAACTTATTGAGATTTATCTCACCCCCTTTCTTTTATCTTTGTTTTTCCTTAACCCCCCCCCCAGGAGGAAAGGATTAGACTCGCTGATCACGAGGAGGACGTCGCGAGGGTTGAGCTTTTGGGGCAAGTTGTTATTGGTGGGTTTACATTACATAAATGTGTAACCCTTTTTGAGAATAGTTGTACTAAACTTGACGTCATAAGAATTTATATATTTTACTATTTTGGGTGTAAGCTTATGGAGCTCACACTAGTTTATATTTTGTTGTTCAAGTTGGATTTCAAAACCTTGTGTTATCATCTTTTGGTATAAAAGGAAATTTTTATCTTCATTATTTTAGAGTTTATTGTTTAAGTCGACGTCCAGCTCGCGTACTCCAGGCCCGCGGGGTCGGGGTCGCGACAGGAACCAACTCCCATGTCGCCCCGTGAATGGTGGGGAAGGAAGGTGACTATAGAGTCCGAGACAGAAATCACCGTGGGGGAAGAACTGACAGATTTAGCCTCCATGTTCGAAGAGCTTGCCATAATGAATGAATGCCAAGTCAACGCCATCCATGGCACCGTCACCATGAACGAGACTATCAGTGAGATCCCGCCAAGCGCCGAGCCGATCAACAATTGGTATTCAACGAAAGGGCCCGTGGTATCCGAAGAATTCTTACAAAGGAAGTGCGGCTCACACTTACTTTCGAGTCCGAGAGTGTCTCTAATACCCTCACCCAAGAGGATATGGAGGCCATAGCCGAGCGTGTGTTTCCTTTCTTTGCTAATGAAAAATTTGATATTTCTGAGTACCCTGAGATTGCAAACATCATAAATGATGAATTAACTAATAATGAACTTAATGAACAAGTTAATAATAACGATTCAAATTATGATGAAATAGACCACGAAAACACAACATACTTAAATGAACTTGCTCAACAAGTCCGTAGTCGTGGTGAAAATGGTCCAGAGGCTGACGAAGAATTGCATGTTGTTAATCTGGGTACCGAAGAAGAGCCAAGAGAAACTAAGATCGGAAGCTTCTTCAAGGGGGACGACAGAGACAGATTGACCGCACTACTACGGGAGTTCGTGGATGTGTTCGCATGGTCATACAAAGATATGCCGGGTTTGGACAGAAAGGTAGCGGAGCACAGAATTCCGATCAGAGAAGATGCCAAACCAGTAAAGCAGAAGCTCAGAAAGATCAAGCCAGAATGGTCTCTGCAAGTCAAAGAAGAGATTGAGAAGCTCCTCAGTGTGGGTTTCATCAAGGTTATCGAGTATCCGACATGATTAGCCAACATCGTGACAGTCAGAAAGGAAAACGGCAAGGTTCGAGTTTGTGTGGACTTCCGGGATTTGAACAAAGCTTCCCCGAAGGATGATTTTCCACTCCCTAACATCGACATGCTGGTCGACTCCACTGCTGCCTACGAGGTTCGCTCATTTGTGGATGGGTTCGCTGGGTACAATCAGATTCTCATGGCCGAGGATGATCAACATAAGACAGCCTTCACAACACCGTGGGGTACCTTTTGCTACACAGTCATGCCATTCGGGTTAAGAAACGCTGGGGCTTCCTACCAAAGAGCCGTGACAGACTTGTTCCACGATATGATTCACAAAGAAATCGAGGTCTATGTGGACGACATGATCATTCACTCCATAGGGACCGATGGTCAACATTTAATCGATCTCCGCAAGTTCTTCGAAAGGATTCGTCAACACAAGATGAGGCTCAACCCTGCAAAGTGCACGTTCGGGGTTATCCGAGGCAAAGTCCTTGGTTATATGGTCACTGAAAGGGGAATTGAAGTAGATCCTTCCAAAATCAAGGCAATCATTGACATGCCTCCTCTAAAGACGCAGAAAGAGATCAAAGGTTTCATGGGCAGACTGCAATACATCAGTCGGTTTGTGCACCAACTCACTTCCATGTGCGAGCCAATCTTCAAGCTACTCAAGAAGAATGTGGCTCTAGAATGGACCAACGCGTGCCAAGAAGCCTTCGACCAAGTGAAGCATTACTTGACGTGCCCTCATGTTCTAGTTCCGCCGCACAAGGAGAAGCCTCTTTTGCTCTATCTCACTGTCAATGATGAAGCCCTAGGGGCTATGTTAGCACAAGAGCAACGAGAGTCCACAAAGGAGAATGTCATTTATTTTGTCAGTCGCCGATTCCAAGGAGGCGAAAAGAACTACTCTGTCTTAGAGAAGTCATGTGCAGCATTGGTTTGGGTCACTCAAAAGCTCAAAGACTATATGGAAGCTTTTCCGATCAAGCTAGTAGCAAAGGTGGACCCGCTCCGCTACATCTTCGAGAAGCCTTTCATGTCAACAAGAATAGCCAAATGGTACTTCATGCTCGCCGGCTATAATATCACTTACGTCACACTAAAATCCGTCAGGGGGAAAGTGTTCAGTGACCAGCTTGCCGAATTCCCGTGTGACGAAGTGAAGGGGGAAGACGTACAGTTCCCCAACGAGCATTTAATTTTTACTGCAACCGAGGAAAATAAGTGGCAACTTTTTTTCGATGACGCCGCCAATAAACACGGTTTTGGTATAGGAGTATTACTTGTCGATCCAAAAGACATCTACACTCCCATTGCCATCCGTCTGGAATTCGAAGCTACCAACAACATTGCCGAGTACGAAGCATGCATAGCAGGGCTCGAAGCAGCTCTCAAAAGGAACTTCACGGAACTAGAAGTATCCGGCGACTCTTTGCTCCTTATCAATCAGCAATCGGGTAAATGGCGAATCCAAGACCCGACACTCCAACAGTATGGTCAGCACCTTGAAGAATTGGTTGAACAATTCCAAGAGATCACTTTCAACTACCTGCCATGGGATAAAAATCTCTTCGCCGATGCACTGGCCACTATAGCTTCATTAGTCGAAATGCCCAAAGGGAAAATGGTGAAGCCTTTCAAAATTGCCCGAAGGAATAGTCCGGGGTACTGCATGAGTATCGAGATCAACGAGGTTCAAACAAACTCCTCGTGGTATTTGGATATCATGAATTTCCTCAAAGATGGCAATTATCCCGAGAATAGCATTAAGAAGTCTCAAGCGGCTCTGCAAAGGCTAGCCTCTCTGTACGTACTGATTGGAGACCGAGTCTACAAAAGTCACCACGACGGGATCAATCTCTTATACGCCAATGAGGCCGAAGCTCAAGAGATAATGTGTGAAGTGCACGAAGGAGAATGTGGACCCCACATGAATGGGTTTATGCTAGTCAAGAAGATACTCCGCATTGGTTACTATTGGAGCACTATGGAACGAGACTGTATCGAGAAAGTCAAAAGGTGTGCCAAGTGCCAATTCCATGCTAATCTGCAACACGCTCCACCCTCGCAACTTTACAACATGGTCACACCTTGGCCTTTCTCTTGTTGGGGGATAGACATCATCGGTAAAGTCCATCCTGCCGGAAGCAATGGGCAGTCATTCGTCCTAGTAGCCGTCGATTACTGCACAAAGTGGGTCGAAGCACAAGCCTATCGGACCCTCAACGCCAAGAAAGTGGCCGAATTTGTAAAGATTAATATCATGTGCCGATACGGCGTGCCTCATGAAATCATTTCCGACAACGGCTCTCACTTTGAGAAGGAAATGGATGCACTTTTGGTAGAATACAAGATCACCAAGCACAAGCCATCTCCTTACCGTCCCCAAGCAAACAGCGCGGTTGAAGCAGCAAATAAGACCATCGAGACCATCGTCAAGAAAATGGCCTCAACAGGAAGGGATTGGCCCGAGAAGCTACCATTGGCATTGTGGGGCTACCGCACATCAATACGGTCAGCAACAGGAGAAACTCCTTATGCGTTAGTCTATGGTTCTGAAGCCGTACTCCCAATCGAACTTGAAGTCCCATCTCTACAGGTCCTCCTCGAGAATCAAGTCAACGAGGTCGACTGGATGCAAAGTCGATATGAACAGCTAGCCTTACTCGACGAGAAAAGGCTAAGAGCACTAGAACGCACAAGGGCGTATCAGCAAAGGATGGCAAGAGCTTTCAACAAAAAGGTAAAGCCTCGAAACATCAATGTGGGAGATTTGGTCTTAAGAAAACATCCTCCTAACGCCATGAATCCCCTGGGGAAATGGGGACCCCGATGGATCGGTCCGTACGTGGTCAAGAAGATACTAAGCGGCGGTGCAGTCCGACTCGTGGATTTAGATGGTGACCAGCTGCCAAAGGAGGTCAACCTCGACAAGCTCAAGAGGTTCTATGCTTAATAAAAAAAAAAAAAAATCGCTCGCTAGGTTGAAAACCCGCAAGGGCGGCCTAGGCAAAAATTATAGCCCGTGCAAAAAGAAGCCCGCTAGATTGAAAACCCAAAAGGGCGGTCTAGGCAAAAAACAGGGTGCACACAAAAAAAAAAAAAGATGCAATTTTTATTCATTCAATGAATTATTCAAGCCATTACAACGGATTTATTGAGCAACAAAAGACATCAAAATATTAAAATCCTGAAACAAAGTGGTCTAATTGAATCTCTTGGGGTACAAAGAAAAATCTAATCTTTCTTAGGTTTGGGAACCCATTGCTTCTTGTTATGCCCTTTAGTCTTCTTGGATGGGGACGGAACATTCTTGGGACCGCCAAGACGGGAGAAAACGCTAGGACGGGATGGAGCTTCATCAACGGCTTTCCCTTTGCCCTTATCAAGCGGAGCCTTAGCGGGGACAACCATGGGACGCTTCCACACATGGGAGGAATTTCCCTTACCTTTCTTCTTCTTGGGAAAATGACGGGGTCTATAGTCCCGCACATGAACCACCGGTCTCACGGGGTCAACAACATCGTCATTGGGCCTTCCCAAACGATCAAAGATGCTCGGACGCTTCTCCACCATCGAGACGGACCCCACAGCTGGAACGGCGTTCACCATTGGAACGGACTTCTCACCCTCGGGGACGGAAACCTTGACTTCAAAAGAGAAAGTCATTGGGGCCATTATGACAAGAATTTTGTGGTTTAGGAGGAGAAAATGTTTGCAGAAGAGTGTTGTGTGACCATTCTGGTCAAAAATGGTTTGAAGTTATAGCTGTTGGAACATTCTGATCAGAAAAAGAAAGGGGCTGTAATTCAGCAGGCTAAAAGCGCGCGCCTCCGACCAAGGCTGCGCAACGCGCGCGCCTCCCACAAGCAAGGCCCAACGCGCGCGCCTTTGACAGCAGTTCAAACAGAAACAGCCCTTGTCAGTTCAGAACAGAACCCAAGCACTTCAACATATCCAACCTGCAGCAAAATCAAATCCCAGCAGCAAAAAGGAGTTCAAGCACCAACAACAAGCATTTTTTGGGCACACATTTGTTTGTAAAGAGTCGACACCTAAGATCGAGTCGCTAATAAAGCATAAAATGAGTAGTAAGATAACTAGGATTGTAAATACATGTTAAATGTTATTACAGGCAAAAGTAAAAGTGTATCAATCCCTCATCCTCTCAGCCACAACAGCTCGGGCACATCATCACCAGCACTGTGCTCACCCCCTGCTGCCGCTCTCGGTCTCCTCATCATCATCGTCATCATCATCCTCAGACTCAAATGTCTCAACCACAACATCAGGACAGGTCCTCTTGGCAGCTCTCCCTGACGAACTAGCGCCACCCCGGCTCTGGCTACCTTCTCGGCTCAGACTCCTACTATGGCTACCTCCGTGGCTGAGACTCCTGCTCAGCGACTGCCTCGCCGAAGAGACAGCCTCATCAATGTTCAGTGCAGCATCCCTGCAACCTCGTCCCATGCCCCGAGCACCTCGGGCAGCTCCTCTCGCAGCACCAGAGACAGCACCAGCAGCATCTCTAGTCATGGCAGCAATATCCCTGCACATATCCAGCACCCTCTCCTCCAGCTGATGGAGCCTCCGCCTCATCCCCTTGTTCTGTCTGCCCAAATGCCTATAAGCAGCTACGGGCACCTGTTGCAACAAAGAACAGAAAAAGGAAGTTACATCAATACAAAGGACAGAAAAACAAGACTGGAACTGAGAAATGCAAAGATGGTCAGAAAAACATACCACAGCAGCCTGAGCGGGAGGCTCTCTCTCCGGTGACATATCCTCGGGAACAATCTCCCTATGCTCCTCAAAGACCCCGAAGTTGGAATAAGTGTAATAGGGAGGAGGCAAAGGAGGATCAAAACAATACCCGGCACCGGTAGTATAAAACCGAGCGGAGGTCGTAGGAGCAGCCTGTGATCTCCTCGGATCAGCAAACATGAAGCCTTGCATCAAGTTGTTCTCCCTGAAGAGGCCATAGTCCTGATCCAAGTGAATGTAAGGGACGGCATCAACACCTACTATGTATGCCGCTCGATCAGCCTCTGAAAGTGACCTCCAATTACGAGGGCAGAAAGGAGGAACGTCTGGAACTGCAGGACGAGGGGGGTGTAAAAGTCTGTCACCTGGGTACCATGGTGCCAGAACACTCTGTCTCCCAAATACAGAGCCATGCACTCACCCGAACTCATCAGAAGCCGAGAACGGGTAGGAATAAGAGTATGCTCAAACCAGTGCTGAACTGATCTCCACGGATACAAAGAGAAGGCAACGGACTCAGGCCTCAAGGTGTCCAAGTGCCGTCAGGCCGATGTAAGACTAATAGGGTTCGTACCAGTCTTCACATTCCTCTCCTTGTACGCCCACCGTGCGCAGTCCGGATACTGGGGCTGGCCTTCCTTAGCAATCTTGAAATCTCTCAGATTCAGGATAGCAAAAGCCCAAAGCTGTAGACAAGAGGCAGAAACAAAGTTAATGACAGTCAACGAAAAAGGCAGTTATGACCAAGACAAGGAGAATATAAAAAGGGACAGTAAGTGGTATACCTCCCACAGCAAGATGAAGCCCGTAACCGAGCTAGTGGTCGAGCGGCTGGTCAAATCCATGCCGTGATAACAAGCAGCTAAGCCCGCTGCGCCCCAGTTATACTGGTCGATCTGGTCCAAATCCACTAACAAGTCAAGCAGAGCCAAAGAGGCCGAAGATCCCCCGTTGGCAAACAGAGTATGGGATAACAAGTACCAAATAAAGCAACGGGCCACGGCATCGACCCGATCAGCAGTAACACCACGAGCCTCAGCTATCAAGATGCTGAAATAGGCCCGGATTCGCCCCCATGTCACTCGAGAATTCTTGACCTCGAACCGGCACTCAACCAAAGCCAGTAATTCGTCCGGAGTCCGAACAGCCCCTCTCAAACCAAAAGGGACAGGCATCCCTATGAACGGCAAGCCCGTCAAAGCTGTGAAATCGGTAGGCGTCATAGTCACCTCGCCCATGGGTAAATGGAAGGTATGGGTGGTGTCCCACCATCTTTCCCTCAATGCCTGGACCACATCGGGGTCATTCTTCAAAGCTGGGAGGCTGGTGACAAAAAGACCAAAATGAGTCCCTGTAACTCAGGCCCGAACATTTTCAGGCAACCTCTTCCATATAGAGATGGGCCCATGAGCCCCACCACGAATCTCTGTCAGACGGGTCCACTCCTGAAAGGAAAGAAGGAACAGCGAAAATTTCATCAGCATGACTGCTAGAAAATGGATGAACTCAACACAGAGTTTTCAATGGCAGAACAATGTACAAGCAAGTGTGTGAACATGAAAATGAGCGCCCCAACATGTTTCTTACAACAAATCAGCAGCAACGAACAACATGCAAGGAATGATCAATAAAGCTGCTGCAGCAATATTTCGGGTAAAGAAAACGGAACTTCATGAAATCCCAAATCGACAAGAAAGGTGAGGCATTCTTACCAAACCCGAAGTCACGAAGTGAGAAATGTGGGTATGAGGCCGGAAGGTAAGCAAGCTCGGGTCCATAGCTTCAACCCCAATTTCGGGCTCCTCGCCCTGTGGTATCTCGAACGGAGGTGATTGTTGATGATCCGACATCGTTTCTATGATGGAATTGATCCTAGAGCAGCAAGAAAGTGTTTTGGGGTGATTTCTCTACGAAAATTTGGTTTGGAATTTGGAGGGTTCTTCAAATTTTTGAAAACTCGCCGAAAACAGTGAACCGCCTGTTTAAATATGCTGAACTTATGCACCAGGCGCGCGCCCCCCGACATACTCATCCGAGGCGCGCGCATCCCATAACGAGGCCCGGACGCGCACTCTTCCCATCATCAGGCAGGTTCAGAAGCAGTCTCCCATGCAAGAAACCATGCACCGTATCAAAGTTTCCCCACGGATTCCGAACTCCCTAAGTTCTGTCACGGGTACCATACCCCCCTCAAGGGTCAATTTCAACATTTCATCCCCAGCAGGGATATTTTTTTGGTCACGGTCAACTGTGCCCGCACCCCACAATTCAAAAGTCAAGGTGACTCCAAGTGGCACGAGACTTCAAAGCAATACCTCATCAACGGATTTCACTAACGGGTTCATCAACAAAGGTTCACTAACGGCCTCCTCAAAGGTTCACTAACGGCCTCCTCAAAGGTTCACCAACGGCCTCTCCAAAGGTTCACCAACGGCCTCTCCAAAGGTTCACTAACGGCCTCCTCAAAGGTTCACTAACGGCCACTCCAAAGGTTCACTAACGGCCTCTCCAAAGGTTCACTAACGGCCTCCTCAAAGGTTCACTAACGGCCTCAAAGGTTCACTAACGGCCTCCTCAAAGGTTCACCAACGGCCTCATCAACGAATTTCACTAACGGATTCATCCTCAAAGGTTCACTAACGGCCTCCTCAAAGGTTCACCAACGGCCTCCTCAAAGGTTCACCAACGGCCTCTCCAAAGGTTCACTAACGGCCTCCTCAAAGGTTCACTAACGGCCTCTCCGAAGGTTCACTAATGGCCTCCTCAAAGGTTCACTAACGGCCTCCTCAAAGGTTCACCAACGGCCTCTCCAAAAGGTTCACTAACGGCCTCGTTCAAAAGGTTCACTAACGGCCTCATTCAACATATTCAGCCGGCAGGTTCACCTAACGAATCATGCCACCCCCTCTATCAACAAAATCCGCTCACACAGGGAGCGCACCACTATCCCTCGCAATTTCAAATTCCTGCTTTCATTGAGTCTTTGCTTTTTTCTTGGTGATGTCCTCGGCGGGTGTTTTTAACTTTCGTCGACGCGTTTTCCTTTGCAATCCACGTCGCTAAGGGGCTCTGTAGACACCCCGCCTTGGACCGCTCACCCCGATTGCACATTTGATCTTGTGTTTCTCCCCATTTTAAGTGTTTCTCGTTAGTTTCTGTCACTTCCGTTAAGTTCCTGACTGACTTCGTTAAGTCCAGGGACTAAACTGAATAACAGGGCTGACTTTCTAGTCCATTATGTCAAAATCGCCTTCTCTGAGTCGCGCGCCTCCGGTAGGAGGATCCAGACGCGCGCGCCTCCCGCCCCCAAAGCAGGAAGCGCGCGCCTCTGGGCGTCAGTTACAGATTTCTGGCCAGGATTCTCTCCCTTGCTCAATTTACAGGATTTTGCCCGGGAAGGATTTCTTGGTGACTGAGTTTTGGCATCAAAAACACCTCTCTTTCACCTATAAAAACCTCCCTTTACCTCCATTTTTGAAGAACGAAAACTAAGAATGAAAACTAGGGACGGAAAACTTAAGACAAAAACTTTGACCAAAAGACCTTGACTTTACCAAATTTCCTACTCTCAAAGCATTTTCCAAAGGATTTCTCCAAGTAATTCAACAAGAAGTGTTTGAAGTCTCTTGAAGTCTAGGTAAAGTTCTTTCTTTCCCCTTCTCAACTTCATCTTTTTTCTCTTTCTTTTTGTATTATCAAAGTGCAATCACCCAAATCATTTTGGGACATGACTCTAATGATCCCCTCATCTCGTTGAGGTTGGTTAAGGAGTTATTGTCGCGACCCCGGACCCCGCGGGCCCGAGACCGCGATCTGGACGTCGACTCTAAAACCAAAACTGAGAAATACTGAAGTTAAAAATTCCATTTGATACCAAAAGGTAATGATCCAAAGTTTTACAAAACCAACTTTGATAAAAACCAATTACAACTATCATAAACTTCCACAAGTTTATGCCCAACAAAATACAAATATACAATTCTTAGTGACGTCATTGTTTGGTACAACTAACCCAAAATGGTTACACATTTACATAATGTAAACCAACCTATATCAACCTTCCCCAAAAGAATGGATCCACACTCGACGTCCTCTTTCTCGTGATCAGCGAGACTAATCCTTAGAACCTGGGGGGGGGGTTTAAGGAAAAACAAAGATAAAAAGAAAAGGGGTGAGATAAATCTCAATAAGTTACTAATGCAACTACATGACATGCTATGATGCACGAAGCGATAAGCAATAATAAATATCACGTAACACATAGCATTTATCACATAACAGATAGCAGCGGAAATAAACACATAACAAAGGATATAGCCAAGGTTTTCCAAACCGGTACTTCCAAATAAAGGATCGCTGCGCAGCTTCAATAATCAACAAATCATCATCTTCATAATAGCATGAAAGCCGAAGAGAAAACCCCGGTACCGGAACCAATAACCATAAAAGTGTCACAAAGGACAAGGACCATGACACAAAGTCATGCCCGGTAGCTAGATACATTCACAAAGGAAGCTAACTCATCTCTTCCAAGGCCAATCTAGAAAAGGGTAAAGAAGGGGGCAAAACAATGGTCAACATTATAATGGACTTGGCTTTGCCATTATAATCTTTCCCATCGCCCGATGCAACAAATATGCCAGCTGGGCTTCCAAATAAATGCTAAGTAATAATAATTTAGTATGAATATACAACTTAAGGTTCCAAAGTAGGGAACCAATCCAAATAAATTACCACAAAGGTAAACCAATCCAAACAACACATCAAGGATGAACCAACATTCCCAAACGGTACTTAATCAAATTCCAGAACATATTTATTCACAAAAGAATCAAATCCAATTAATAAAGTGTTCCAACAATCTCCATTAACACTTAATTAATTTCCAACACAAACTTAATCACAAAGGACCCAATTCTATCACTAGTGTGTACTACAATGTTCACTAAGGTCAACTAGAAGGACACCCAAGATTTGGATCAAAACGCGTTCTTCAACCACACAAAATAGCAAATGAAAACTTTCAGAGGTTCTGTGCGGCCGCCCAAAATGGACTGTGCGGTCGCCCAAAAAGCCCTCAAAACAAGAACAAAAGCTTTCAGATAGATGTGCGGTCGCCCAGACATTTTTGGGCGGTCGCCCAATCTTCTGAATTGCCGGAAATCGGGAAGAACAACTGGGTTCTTCCATTTTCAAACCCAAAACACATTTCAACCAAAGTCCAACCTTCTAACTAGCATACTAATGTACCAACACAACTAATAAGTCTAAAAAGACTCATACAACAACATTTAACAACCAAAATCAAGAATCAAACCCAACATTCATAAATCACCATTTTTAACCCAAAAACCCCAAATAAATTCCAAACAAATTCAAAACCCAACCAAACTTCAAATATAACACATCAAACATCAAATAAACATGATATGGACATTTTAGCATCAAAATGGGGGAAAAGTAACTTACTTGCAAATTCTCAAAGTTGACGGAATTCAATTCTTTTTTGTTCTACGCGATCCTATCGACGATCTAAATACATTTCACGTTTTAAGAAATGAGAAATAACTAGAAGAAGATGAAGGAAATGAAGAGAGAAGGAAGAGAAGAGAAAAGCTTACCACAATGGAGGAGAGAGAGGGAGTTGGCTGGGAGAATGGTGAGAGTGAGGGAAAAGGTGAGGGAGGAGAGGGGAGTAGGGGAAAATTATTTTAAAAAGTTACAACTAGACCCCCTCCCCATCAACTATCAATATTACTCCCCACTAACAAATAAGACTCAACAATTCTACACTAGCACAAATGACCCAAATAAAATGCTAGGCATAATTATTATAACACGTAAAATGCACACATAAATATTTAAATAAATAATAATTTAAATAAATAAATAAGCAAATAAATAAATAATAATTATTAAATTACTAATAAAATAGAGCCTAGATTTCGGGTCGTGACAGTTATCTCCTACATTCCAAACTCTATTTTAAAACCCCTTTTTATGATTTAAAGAAGAAGAAGAAGAACGTTTATTATTCATGTAGATTTTGATCAAGCAAGACCAACTTTAGTTGGGCGAGATGGGTGTTTCGGTACTTCCCATCTCGTAATCTAACCCCCGAACCTCAAAACAAGGAATCTCTGTTTTCGTAATCAAACTTAGGCTATTATCAATAGGTTTTTCTTATGTTCCTCAAAACATAGGTGGCGACTCTAAACAATCTAAAACAAGTTAGACATCCTAGGATAATTCACCGCTCCAGCCAAGCTGTGGTTTCCCGGGGTATCTACGCCAGTGAACAGCAAAAGGAGACAGATCACCCTCTGAAGAATAAATCCTAAAGTGTTCCCGAAGCCATATGGTCAGAAGCAAGGGGCTTCCCCGACACATCTCACCCATTCGGTGCAACTCATCAAGGCCGTATAGGGTCTCCCCCACTATAAGAGGGATTATACTGAATTGTTGCTCCTTGGCCTGCAAGATAATCTCAGCCAACTGTGCATCCGCTGTTCCGAATGGTGTAACGAAAAGAACTTCACTGAAAAGACAAGCTGCCATGGCATTCCTCTTGAAAGACTGAACCGACATGTCCTCCGAATGCAAGCTGAAAAACATCGGCAACTCAGTTATATCTACCACGGTACCATGCAGCATCTTCCTCACATCTCCAATAGGAAGGTTCAACAAGTCAGACCAAGAATCAATGACGCCACGATGGTATTTAGGGATGGAAATATGACCTACTGTTGGGTATGCTTATTTCTTAACCCTCCTACTTATGTTAGAAATGATTGATACCATCACCTATTAATATTTTATGGACTTTAGGACCCTATGTAAGAAGTTTTATAACTTCAATTTTTAGCTTAGTCCATTTTATTGTATAGGCTTAGAATATAGGTCTTGGAGCGAATAGAAAAGCAAGTATGTGGTCACTACGCAGGACTACATTGCGCAGGACACCACTGCGCAGGTACCTCCTGCGCAGGATTCTATCTTGCTCAGTTTTCGATGCATTCAGATCACCTAACTTGGAAAACGCTTTGAAGATGTACGCTTATTAAAATGCTGAGGTGTGCAGAAACGACAAAGCAAGCACACTCAGCAGATCCAACGGTGGAGATGCGCTCAAGAGAAATATTTCAAACAAAGATAACTGTCAACCTTCTAGAAGAAGCTTTTGAATTTGGTCTTCATGCTCAGTCTCCGAACGGCTCTATATCACCTGCGCACCAATCATATTGTGCCAGGTATCAAACTTGATCAGAGCCCCAATGGCTATAAATGACATCTGCTCACCAATCATATTGTGCCAGCTCATCGTGTTTGCTCAGAGCTCCAACGGGTAGTTTTAAGCTCTCTGTTATAAATAGCCTGCTCATCTTCATTTCCAAGTTGCTAGAGTTTGTGCTTACTAATATCCTTGAAGTTCTGAAGATTGCTGCTTATATTCCCAAATTTAAGATCAACCTTCAAACCTTCATACCTTCAAACTCATGCCCTGATCCTAAAGCCTTATACTACCAGAATTCTTCGTGCTCTTCATCTCATAGATTCATAGAGCCCAGAATTTCTGTCATACACACACCTCTTGAAGCTTCGATCATTTAGATCCTACTTCTTGAGATACACCGGTTTAGTCTGGGATTTATTCTTCATAGAATAGATTTTGATTTGAGTTTTGATTCTTTGTAATCGTGTAAAAGCTCCTCACATCAATATAAATCTCTCCAATATAAAATCCAAGACTAACCATCTTGGTAGAGGACGTAGATCTTTCATCGATCGAACCTCTCCAAATAGCTTGTTCTTTATTCTCGCTATTTATTTACTACTTAATCATTTATGAATTACTGCTTTGTTTGATCTTATCAGATTGCTATTATTGCTGCTGTGTTTGTTATTGCTTATTGCCTTTGAATCCTTTTTATCCAACACTTTAAGCCAAAACTTAGCGCGTGCGTTTTTATCTCTGCGTAGCCTTTTCCTGCGCAGTAGCTGCTTAAATTTCTGCTGTGCATTTCACACTCTTACTGCGCGCTATACTTAGCTTATTTGAGAACTGTGCGTATAAGCCATTGATCTGCAAAAGGGTTTGAAAAGAATTTTAAAACGCTATTCACCCCCCCCCCCTCTAGCATTTTTCATACCTTTGTTGCCCCTTTGGGACCAACATGTGGTATCAGAGCAAACACCTTCATAAAACTTGTTTTGTTTTTCAAGCTTAACAGCTTGGGTGCCGATTCAAGATGGCTTCAAAATCTTAGGCAATGGCTAACTATTCACATGTTCCAGTGCTGAATGAAGATCACTTCGAAATCTGGAAGCACTGCATGCTCACTCATTTTTCTTCTATCGACGAGATCCTCCACGACATCGTTCTTGAAGGACCCTACATTCCAATGAAGGCCAATCCAGATGCTGCTACCAAAAAGGATAATCCTACAATCAAGAAGGCCAAAGCGGAATGGACCGATGAAGAAAATAAATGGGTTGGCTACGATGGAAGAGCTAGAAACATCATTGTTAGCACTCTAGACCTCTCCACGCACAATCAAATTGTGAGCGGTGGAACTGCAAAGGAACTATGGGATGCTATTGAAGGATATGTGAATGGAGACAAAGTAAGCAAGGAAAACAAAAGATTTGTGGTGCAAAGAAAATTCAACTGCTTCATGAGAAAGGATGGTGAAACCTTGAGACAAACCTATGATCGCTTCTGTGCTGTTGTAAACTCTTGTAAATCTCTTGGAACCACATTCACTAATAAAGAAGTCAATTCTCAATTCTTGGATGCGCAAGGTTCCAGATATGTGCACAAGGCAAGTCATCTGGAAGACTCTGGATTTCTAGATACTTGGCCACTGCGCAGCTTATACGCCAACTTAAAAGTGTATGAGCTAAAACTTGATCGAATTGACGAAACTGAAGGCAAAGGAAAACTTGTTTCCTATGTTACGCAAAAGGAACCTGCTGTAGACACCCCGCCTTGGACCGCTCACCCCGATTGCACATTTGATTTTGTGTTTCTCCCCATTTTAAGTGTTTCTCGTTAGTTTCTGTCACTTCCGTTAAGTTCCTGACTGACTTCGTTAAGTCCAGGGACTAAACTGAATGACAGGGCTGACTTTCTAGTCCATTCTGTCAAAATTGCCTTCTCTGAGTCGCGCGCCTCCGACAGGAGGAGCCAGGCACGCGCGCCTCCCGCCCCTAAAGCAGGAAGCGCGCGCCTCTGGGCGTCAGTTACAGATTTCTGGCCAGGATTCCCTCCCTTGCTCAATTTACAAGATTTTGCCCGGGAAGGATTTCTTGGTGACTGAGTTTTGGCACCAAAAACACCCCTCTTTTACCTATAAAAACCTCCCTTTACCTCCATTTTCAAGGATCGAAAAACTAGACAAAAAAATCACTTTCTAAAGGTTCTCCAAGGATCTCATTAAGCAACATTTGAAGTTCTTCAAATTGTAGGTAAAAGTCCATCTTTTCCTTTCTTTTCTACTTCATCTACTCTCTCTCTTTTTACTTTAATCAAATGTGCAATCACCCAAATCATTTTGGGACATGACTCTAATGATCACCTCATCTCATTGAGGTTGGTTAAGGAGTTATCTCCTACATTCCAAATCCTATTTTAAATCCCCCTTTTCGTGACTTAAAGAAGAAGAAGAAGAACATTTTCATTCATGTAGATTTTGATCAAGCAAGACCAACTTTAGTTGGGCGAGATGGGTGTTTCGGTACTTCCCATCTCGTAATCTAACCCCTGAACCTCAAAACAAAGAATCTCTGTTTTCGTAATCAAACTTAGGCTACAATCTATAGGTTTTTCTTATGTTCCTCAAAACATAGGTGGCGACTCTAAAAACAAGTTAGACATCCTAGGATAATTCACCGCTCTAGCCAAGTTGTGGTTTCCCGGGGTATCTACAGTGGCGACTCTGCTGGGGACTATTTGAGGGTTAAACTTGCATTCTGATCGAAATCTACACCTTTTCTGGGCATTCTGTTTCCTGATGGGGGAGGCGCGCGCGTCTGGCCTTCTAAGCCTAAAGCGCGCGCATCCCGCATCAAGAACCAGAATCGACCACTTCTTCATGTTCTTCATCTTCTTCTTCTGTTATTCTGCACTAATCACTTCTGCAGAGGTTACAATATGAACATAGGACCAGGGCAATCCCCTGAGTCCAAAGTCTGACATTCTGACAGGTGTGCCCCAGAAGCGCGCGCCTCCCATAAGCATTTCGACATGCGCGCGCGTCCCATATCAGCACTCAGAGGCGCACGCTTCTGGGTTGATTCCCAAAACGGAAACAGGTTTCAGTGACTGAGCAGAACAGTGGGGTGTGGGCACAGTTGCCTGCATCAGAACAGAATTGAACCCTCGGACTGTTTTAATTTTGTGTTTTATTTACCGGTCACACGGGTGATTCGGGAGTTGTAATTTTATGTGCTTATGTGTTTTGTGTGTTTTTCTTTCTTTTCAAAAAAAAAAAATATGAAAAAAAAATAAAATTTTGTCACTTGTTAGACCTCACACTACATGCACATATTCCTATGAACTGCTCACTATCGAGTCGCACAAGTCCAACCCCAAACCCGTCGAGGCCCGTCTTGGAAAGTTTCAAGCTCCACCAGACCTTGGCTCTTTCGAAGCGGTAAACCTCAGCCCGTGGCGTAGTTCAAGACTACATGCCGGGGGTGACCTTTGAGCCTCATATTCAAGCCGAGCACAAACCACACAATTCTAGTTAGGGTCTAACACTCCGTGACTCAAGTCGGTTTCCATGTACCGAGATTTCTCTAAACTAATGTCTTCAAATCATACATGCCAACTTGTTGAAAGGGACGCAATAAAAATCCATCCCCAAAAGTGGTTATTTTGGACGAAAATAAAAATCCGTCCCCGCATGTATGCTTTACTACATTAATTTAGTTTAATCCCGATACATGTAGGATTCACAAGCGCGATGGAATCCGATGAGTATATGGGACCGCGAGATGGTCTATATACTAGTGTGACGATTCCATTATTTTCTTAGAAACCCCAAAAGGGATTCATTCCCTCCGACTTATAAAAAAAAAAAAAAAAAGAGTCTTTTCTTATATGGTTCGAGTCGTGTGCCCAACTGTGTGTTCTAAGCCTCTTCATGGACCGCAAGTGTTACTCAAGACTGACAAGGGCCTCTTCTGCAATATAGGTTCAATTGGTACTTACAAAGTCTACCGGGATTCAGCAAATCGGTTAGTCCGTGAAGAGATCACTCCAACAGCTCCAACATCAACCATGACCGGCAGCAGCAACACCATGTCTCTCGAACAGCTCTCAACTATGGTCCAACTCCTTCAAGAGCAAGTCTCCACCCTTAACAAGGAGGCACAAAGCAAAGACGACATTTGGCAATCCCACCTCGACAGCCAAAGGGAGGCCCACGAGGCCGAAATGGAACTAATGAAAGAAAAGCTCACCAACCTTGCCAAGGGAAAGAACAAGAACAATGATGATGAATCCGAATGGACCGAGGGTTTGTTCAAGAGTCCTTATGTCAACACCCGCACCAAGAAAATGGGGGAACCAAGTTCCGAGAACAATGAGCCCAAAATGGTGGATTCTATCATGGCCTACATCGACCAAAAATTCAATGGGCTCAACATGGGGAAAGGCTCCGACACAAGCCTTTATCAATCATCCATCCTCATGAGTACTATGGCCGCTCTTCCCGATAAGTTCAAGATGCCCGACATAAGCAAATTCAAGGGCAACTCTTGTCCTATGGCTCACATTGAGACTTATATTTGGGCAATGGTTCCAAAGAAGGTCTCCACCAAGGTGATGGCTCAATGCTTTCCTCTCACTCTCGAGGGGGCGGCAAAAGATTGGTATGCTACTCTCCCGCTCACTGTCCGTCTTGATTGGGACTCCGCCATGCTTGCCTTCAAGAACCAATACCAAGGCAACACCACTCACTGGCCCACAAGGAAAGAGCTAGAGAACACTACTCAACGAGACAATGAGTCCTTCATCGACTTCACAAGGAGATGGAATGACAAACTCTCTGAAATTGTTGAGAGGCCGAACACAAAAGAGCAAATGGACATATTTCTCAAGTGTCTCAAGATTGATCTCCGCACTCACCTAAGTGGGGCTTGCTACTCCGACTTCTCCCAAATGTATGAGGCGGGGGTACGCATGGATGACTTGCTCAAGGAGATTAAGAAGTCCACTCCTACTTACCGCTACAAGGCGCTTCCAACTCCACAAAAGAGGCCTCGGTCAACGCCGTCGCTATTGACAAGGGGAATTACAAAAAGGTTCCTCCACCTCAAGGGAAGAAGTCCCAAAGTGACCGTGTCTACACGCCTCTCCAAGGCATGACTCAAACCGAAGTGTTCGAGGTCCTCAAGGCAAAGGGTCAAGTCACACCTGTGCAAGGGTACCAACCCAAGACGATCAACTCCAATCATGCTCACCACAAATATTGTGGCTATCACCAATATAGTGGCCACACCACCGAGGATTGCTTCTGTAACGCCCATCCTTAATCTCGTTAAATATTTGACTTATTTGTTAAATTTTTGACTTGCTTGTTAAATTCTTGACTAGCATAGTTAGATGCTATTTTATTTGAGTTAATTATTTAACTACTTTAGAAAATTAAGGTGGTTAAATGTCAAAGTTGAAAGTTTAGGGGCCTTTTTGTCAAAGTTAGAACTTGAGGGGCCTAGTTGCAATTCTTTGAAAGTGGCAAGTATATCTTGTTGCTTTCTCCTCAGAGAAAGCAAATTTTAAGTTTTCTTCTCGTTCTTTCTCCTTCTGTTCCAAAAGCTAAGTTTAGTTTTACCCTATTCTCGACTCCTCGAGCTTAATTATTCCTCCGTTCGTGATTCTGGTCCCGGATAAATATTCGTGGCGTTGAATAGAGCGTTTCCTGCTGATCAGAAATTAATTTGGGTCAACTTGATTTTTGACTAGGTAAGTTATTAACTCCCCCTTACTTGTAATAACATGCATATATGTTATTCCCGCTACTTGTTCTTGTTAAAATTGCGTTTGAGCAATTATTGTGATACTTGTAATTTTGGGACGAAGGGAGTATAAATATACGCAGTGCATATGAAGGAAACTTGAAAAAGTAGGCTACTGGGTTTGTCAAAAGAAAAGTATAGAAAAGTTACTCCTATTCGTGAGACGGTAAAATAGTAACTTGATTTAAATATTATTAGAAAAATTGTACCATTATTTGTGGTACGGGGAAATGAATGGAAGTATCTCTAAATGGGTATATTAGTATAATATAAAATTGTACTTATACTTTTGGGACGGTGAAATATTTAATTGGGAATAAAAGAAGATTATTCTATTACTTATGGGACGGGGATAAATTAATAAAGTGTCCCTATAGAAGTGTTCTGGGCATGTTAAAATGCACTCTTGAATGTTAGAAAGTGTTAGTGGGTTTATACTCCTACATTTGAGACGGAGAATTTGTAAGTATAAAAGTCTCTGTTGAAATAAGAAAGTATAATTGAAATGAGTGATTTAAGCTTGTTATTATACTCCTGGGTTTGATAATATATTGATAAAAGTTACTCCTACGCTCGGGACGGAAAATTATTTAACCTGGGAAAGAATTCGGATTTTGGCATTTTTGGGCCTTGGGCGACCGCCCATTTTGGGCTGGGCGACCGCCCATCTATCTGAAGTATTTTGTTCTTAAAAAGCCTGATTTTGGGCGACCGCCCACACCATTTTGTGCGGCCGCCCATATGTCCTGAAAAATTGTAAAACTTGTTCAATGATTGTATAAGTTGGAAATAACCCTTGTTAAGGCATATAGCCTTAAGATAAGATGTCCTAGCAAGTGTTGTGACACCTTAGGGGTATCAGAAGTGAGTCTTGAACATGATTACTCATTAAATTAAAATGAGAACTTGAGTATAAGAGTAACAACTCTTTTATATGTCTTGAAAGTGCTATGAACAAGCACTTATGTGTTATGCTTGTCTTGAAGCCAATGATTGTGCACCTTAGGGGCATTAAAACAATGACTTAAGATTGAATATCCTATGTAGGGGATTAAGAACTCGTAAGTATGAGTTGTCTAGCTAATTTACTTAATTTGAACTCGAAGTATTCTTGGTCTAGGTTTAGGGTACTACCCTAGATGGCCTAGATAAGTGTTGTAGAACACTCCAGTACTGAAAAATAGTTCCTTTGTGAACAAATGAAATGTGGACTTGAATCATAATTAAATGATAACTTGGATATAAGAGTAGTAACTCTTTTATGTGTCTTGAAGTTAATGGTTGTGTACTTTAGGGGCACAACTAATGTCTAGAGCTTGAATGTCCTAAGAAAAGGATTGGAAAATAATATGTGAAAGATGTATAGTTCATCTTCTTAGCTTGAACTTGAAGTATAAGATAATTAATTCTTGTACATGTTTAATCATCCAAAGAAATGGATTGAGAACTTGGATATAAGATGATAAAATCTTGTATATGTATTGAATGTCCTGAATGTCTTAAGATGAGACAGTAACTTGAAGTATAAGACAATAAAATCTCGTACATGACTTGAACATCCAAATAATTGGATTAAGACTTGAATATAAGATTATAAAATCTTGTACGTACCTTGACACCAATATAGGTGTATGGTAATAAACTTGAAAGAGTCTTGATGTGTATATGCAAATCTTGCATATATTTACTTGATAGAATGTGGCTTCTTGATTGATTTGGTACATGGTATGAATAACCAAAGAATTGGGTTATGGAACTAGATAGAGAATGATTAACTCTACTACATACTTGAACTTGATACGTGTATATTGGAAGTGCTATAAATAAGCACTAAAGTGTAAATGATTTAGTTTTTAATCGTGTATATACTCAATGAAGTATATAAAATATAAAGAAGATATCTTGTCTTGAAATGGGTTCCTAAAGAAAATAGGGACTAGTGTAATATGAAGATAATTCATATAATCGTGAATACTACGATTTATGTAATAAGAATAACTACAGAACACAATATGTGTTAGAAAATGTATTCGATTACTAACGATACATATACGTGAGATATGACTGTGATTAGGTATGAAGTGACCTATTCTACTACGTGTTTAGAGTCTAAGGTATTGGGCTCTATTTGATAGTAAGGGTATCGTGATAGACACTTTAATGTGTTAAACGTGATATGAATATGTACGTGCAAACTTGGCATGTGACAAAGTGATATAGAATGATATACCCTACTACTTGACTGAAGTCTGTTATTAATGGACTCTTACTTGGATTGATCGTGTTACATGGACACCTTATGTGCCAGTGTTATCTTGGTTTGTATTCGCAATAATTGCGTATGGATACTTGTATTCTCGTGAGCACATGATACATGATTACATGGTGCATATTCTCGTGAGCACATGATACATGATTACATGGTGCATAAAGAATAGTCCACTAATAAGGGACTGAGTTCTGTTCTCGTAGTTCAAGTAAATATCTACTTGTGCATTCTTGTGTGAGTCCAGCTGGTTCTCCTTGCTTGTTCGAAAATATATAGGTTCATGCTTGTCGCGAGAGCTGGGGCTTAAGTGACAATCGGGTCCCTATGTATTTCCGCCTGACCCCTTACTACCGGCCATAGTAAGGGCATAGCTTCCTTGGTTGAAGCAATAAGCCTGACCTAAGTGAATGCTAACTCCTGTCCTATTCACCACGTGGATCTTGTTCTTGTGGATGACACTGGTTACCAGGTCTTCTTATATACTGTACTCCTGTCATGTTTACCACGTGGATCTTGTTCTTGTGGATGACACTGGTTACCAGGTCTTCTTATATACTGCACAGCAGTCTCTTGTTCCTGTTCTTGGTTGTCCTCAGCTAGAAAAGCATCGACAACAAATGGTATTCTTGGGAGAAATAAGGAAGGATTCAGGTACAATGCGTGATAGGCCTATGTGCATCTTGGTGAGCTGGTTTAGCCTCTCACACTACTTGACTACTTGTTACCTGATCATATCTTGAGCTTGATTACTTGTTGAGTTGGCTTAGCCTCTCCTATACTTGTTACTTGATGATACTTGATATATGTTTAGTTGAGTATCTACTTGTATTGCATGATAACATGACATATAGTTGCATGTTAATAGCTTACTGAGATTTATCTCACCCTTTATTTGTTTAATTGTTCCCCCCCCCAGGAAAGCAGGGGATAGTACGCAGTGAGGCTCGACTTAGCTGGGAATTTACTCAGCAGGATATTCTTGTTTGAAGTTAGTGTCCTTTTATATTTTGGTAAGGACGATCTTGTATGAGTTAATAAACTCTGGGCTTATATTGGGGTAGTATTTGTTGTCCCTAGACAGTTCTTGATGCCAGCTTATTTGCTAGGCATGTCTTCCGCTGTATGTAACCTTGTTTGGTTTTAATTTTCTTGGTCTAGAACTCGTGTGAGCTATCTTAGCTCCTTATTCTTGAGTAGATATAGCATGTCAGTTTGTTTCTAACAGGTATTGTTCCTGTTTCCCGTTAGTTTCTTGTTTCGTGTTAGTACGCGCACCAGGTTCGAGGTTCTATTAGGGGATCCCGGGACTTGGGGCGTGTCAGGGTGGTATCAGAGCTATGGTTTAGCTCTAAGCCTGGATAGGGTCTATGGCCTAGGTTGGGTTAGTCTTGGGTGTGTTTTAGACGCCGAGTGCTTCGTTACTTGTTGTTATACCAGGCATAGGACTGTATTAATAGTGTTGATCCAATTGGATTAGATGATTCGAGAATCGAGAGTGCGAGTCTTCAAAGACTTAGGCGTATTTATCCTGTCTAGTGGACATTGTTTCGTGCTCTATATGCATGCTTGTCCTTATCTCGTGAATTATGTGAAAGTGTATTCTCTAGTAAGAGACTACGTGCTTGATATTGTATTGATAAGAGCTTGATAGAAGTGTGGGTGATAACACCCTATACGTTCTATGTTAATTTGGTCGTGTCACCGGTATGGGACATTCATGTGATACGTGATATAGCTTGGCTGTCTACGTGTCATGACTTGGCTTTCTATGTGTTAGGCCAATCTTGTTTACCACAATAGATGGTAATTATTTCTATGCTAGTATGCTTGACTATATATGTGAGCATGATAGATTTATGCATAACCTTTATGTTCTGCATTGAAAGTCTAGAAAGGGTTCTTGAGATTGTACTGGGTATTTAACCTATGTGATTGACAGTGGAGTTTCTACACCAAACCAGATGGATGTATCCATTCTTGATGAGAAACTTAGATTATCTTGAGATGTTACAGTGCAAATACAGTGCTGACACCTGGATTAATGTTCTTGACCTCGATTGAGTTAAACGAGTTGAAGATTCAACTTGAGAATTTCTTGATAGAGGATATATCTACCTTGTAGTGGATGTCTGAAGTGAGTATCTGTGTTGACCTATAAGTGGAAACAACCAAGGTACGTGTGTTCTTGAGATTTCGTGGTCTTGTTAGAGATTCATGAATGAATTTCGAAGGCAGCTCCATTGTTAACTATTTGACACCGAGAGCTACATCTTTCGATGGATTTTCTTGATGGATTGATATACGTAAAGTCAGTTCTGAATATTGAAACGATGGATAACCACGACTTCAGTATCTGAGATTGCCTAGTGGATTTGACTAGTATTACAGTGATCTGGAGGATATGACCAGTTCTATTATTTTAGTGGATATGTCAAGTTTCACCGATATAGTGGATTGACTAATCGAGTCTACTTGACTTTATGTGTGTTGATGTTATAATTGATACATCTAAATTGCATGAAATATTTGTGAGTATATGTGTAATACTTAATTATGAGTATATGTGTATATTCTTGATGTGATCGAGTCCTACTTGTTGATTATATATGTTATAATCTTGATCTAGTAAAAATTCGAGGACGAATTTTCTTTAAGGTGGGGAGGATGTAACGCCCATCCTTAATCTCGTTAAATATTTGACTTATTTGTTAAATTTTTGACTTGCTTGTTAAATTCTTGACTAGCATAGTTAGATGCTATTTTATTTGAGTTAATTATTTAACTACTTTAGAAAATTAAGGTGGTTAAATGTCAAAGTTGAAAGTTTAGGGGCCTTTTTGTCAAAGTTAGAACTTGAGGGGCCTAGTTGCAATTCTTTGAAAGTGGCAAGTATATCTTGTTGCTTTCTCCTCAGAGAAAGCAAATTTTAAGTTTTCTTCTCGTTCTTTCTCCTTCTGTTCCAAAAGCTAAGTTTAGTTTTACCCTATTCTCGACTCCTCGAGCTTAATTATTCCTCCGTTCGTGATTCTGGTCCCGGATAAATATTCGTGGCGTTGAATAGAGCGTTTCCTGCCGATCAGAAATTAATTTGGGTCAACTTGATTTTTGACTAGGTAAGTTATTAACTCCCCCTTACTTGTAATAACATGCATATATGTTATTCCCGCTACTTGTTCTTGTTAAAATTGCGTTTTGAGCAATTATTGTGATACTTGTAATTTTGGGACGAAGGGAGTATAAATATACGCAGTGCATATGAAGGAAACTTGAAAAAGTAGGCTACTGGGTTTGTCAAAAGAAAAGTATAGAAAAGTTACTCCTATTCGTGAGACGGTAAAATAGTAACTTGATTTAAATATTATTAGAAAAATTGTACCATTATTTGTGGTACGGGGAAATGAATGGAAGTATCTCTAAATGGGTATATTAGTATAATATAAAATTGTACTTATACTTTTGGGACGGTGAAATATTTAATTGGGAATAAAAGAAGATTATTCTATTACTTATGGGACGGGGATAAATTAAAAAGTGTCCCTATAGAAGTGTTCTGGGCATGTTAAAATGCACTCTTGAATGTTAGAAAGTGTTAGTGGGTTTATACTCCTACATTTGAGACGGAGAATTTGTAAGTATAAAAGTCTCTGTTGAAATAAGAAAGTATAATTGAAATGAGTGATTTAAGCTTGTTATTATACTCCTGGGTTTGATAATATATTGATAAAAGTTACTCCTACGCTCGGGACGGAAAATTATTTAACCTGGGAAAGAATTCGGATTTTGGCATTTTTGGGCCTTGGGCGACCGCCCATTTTGGGCTGGGCGACCGCCCATCTATCTGAAGTATTTTGTTCTTAAAAAGCCTGATTTTGGGCGACCGCCCACACCATTTTGTGCGGCCGCCCATATGTCCTGAAAAATTGTAAAACTTGTTCAATGATTGTATAAGTTGGAAATAACCCTTGTTAAGGCATATAGCCTTAAGATAAGATGTCCTAGCAAGTGTTGTGACACCTTAGGGGTATCAGAAGTGAGTCTTGAACATGATTACTCATTAAATTAAAATGAGAACTTGAGTATAAGAGTAACAACTCTTTTATATGTCTTGAAAGTGCTATGAACAAGCACTTATGTGTTATGCTTGTCTTGAAGCCAATGATTGTGCACCTTAGGGGCATTAAAACAATGACTTAAGATTGAATATCCTATGTAGGGGATTAAGAACTCGTAAGTATGAGTTGTCTAGCTCATTTACTTAATTTGAACTCGAAGTATTCTTGGTCTAGGTTTAGGGTACTACCCTAGATGGCCTAGATAAGTGTTGTAGAACACTCCAGTACTGAAAAATAGTTCCTTTGTGAACAAATGAAATGTGGACTTGAATCATAATTAAATGATAACTTGGATATAAGAGTAGTAACTCTTTTATGTGTCTTGAAGTTAATGGTTGTGTACTTTAGGGGCACCAACTAATGTCTAGAGCTTGAATGTCCTAAGAAAAGGATTGGAAAATAATATGTGAAAGATGTATAGTTCATCTTCTTAGCTTGAACTTGAAGTATAAGATAATTAATTCTTGTACATGTTTAATCATCCAAAGAAATGGATTGAGAACTTGGATATAAGATGATAAAATCTTGTATATGTATTGAATGTCCTGAATGTCTTAAGATGAGACAGTAACTTGAAGTATAAGACAATAAAATCTCGTACATGACTTGAACATCCAAATAATTGGATTAAGACTTGAATATAAGATTATAAAATCTTGTACGTACCTTGACACCAATATAGGTGTATGGTAATAAACTTGAAAGAGTCTTGATGTGTATATGCAAATCTTGCATATATTTACTTGATAGAATGTGGCTTCTTGATTGATTTGGTACATGGTATGAATAACCAAAGAATTGGGTTATGAAACTAGATAGAGAATGATTAACTCTACTACATACTTGAACTTGATACGTGTATATTGGAAGTGCTATAAATAAGCACTAAAGTGTAAATGATTTAGTTTTTAATCGTGTATATACTCAATGAAGTATATAAAATATAAAGAAGATATATTGTCTTGAAATGGGTTCCTAAAGAAAATAGGGACTAGTGTAATATGAAGATAATTCATATAATCGTGAATACTACGATTTAAGTAATAAGAATAACTACAGAACACAATATGTGTTAGAAAATGTATTCGATTACTAACGATACATATACGTGAGATATGACTGTGATTAGGTATGAAGTGACCTATTCTACTACGTGTTTAGAGTCTAAGGTATTGGGCTCTATTTGATAGTAAGGGTATCGTGATAGACACTTTAATGTGTTAAACGTGATATGAATATGTACGTGCAAACTTGGCATGTGACAAAGTGATATAGAATGATATACCCTACTACTTGACTGAAGTCTGTTATTAATGGACTCTTACTTGGATTGATCGTGTTACATGGACACCTTATGTGCCAGTGTTATCTTGGTTTGTATTCTCAATAATTGCGTATGGATACTTGTATTCTCGTGAGCACATGATACATGATTACATGGTGCATATTCTCGTGAGCACATGATACATGATTACATGGTGCATAAAGAATAGTCCACTAATAAGGGACTGAGTTCTGTTCTCGTAGTTCAAGTAAATATCTACTTGTGCATTCTTGTGTGAGTCCAGCTGGTTCTCCTTGCTTGTTCGAAAATATATAGGTTCACGCTTGTCGCGAGAGCTGGGGCTTAAGTGACAATCGGGTCCCTATGTATTTCCGCCTGACCCCTTACTACCGGCCATAGTAAGGGCATAGCTTCCTTGGTTGGAGCAATAAGCCTGACCTAAGTGAATGCTAACTCCTGTCCTATTCACCACGTGGATCTTGTTCTTGTGGATGACACTGGTTACCAGGTCTTCTTATATAATGTACTCCTGTCATGTTTACCACGTGGATCTTGTTCTTGTGGATGACACTGGTTACCAGGTCTTCTTATATACTGCACAGCAGTCTCTTGTTCCTGTTCTTGGTTGTCCTCAGCTAGAAAAGCATCGACAACAAATGGTATTCTTGGGAGAAATAAGGAAGGATTCAGGTACAATGCGTGATAGGCCTATGTGCATCTTGGTGAGCTGGTTTAGCCTCTCACACTACTTGACTACTTGTTACCTGATCATATCTTGAGCTTGATTACTTGTTGAGTTGGCTTAGCCTCTCCTATACTTGTTACTTGATGATACTTGATATATGTTTAGTTGAGTATCTACTTGTATTGCATGATAACATGACATATAGTTGCATGTTAATAGCTTACTGAGATTTATCTCACCCTTTATTTGTTTAATTGTTGCCCCCCCCCAGGAAAGCAGGGGATAGTACGCAGTGAGGCTCGACTTACCTGGGAATTTACTCAGCAGGATATTATTGTTTGAAGTTAGTGTCCTTTTATATTTTGGTAAGGACGATCTTGTATGAGTTAATAAACTCTGGGCTTGTATTGGGGTAGTATTTGTTGTCTCTAGACAGTTCTTGATGCCAGCTTATTTGCTAGGCATGTCTTCCGCTGTATGTAACCTTGTTTGGTTTTAATTTTCTTGGTCTAGAACTCGTGTGAGCTATCTTAGCTCCTTATTCTTGAGTAGATATAGCATGTCAGTTTGTTTCTAACAGGTATTGTTCCTGTTTCCCGTTAGTTTCTTGTTTCTTGTTAGTACGCGCACCAGGTTCGAGGTTCTATTAGGGGATCCCGGGACTTGGGGCGTGTCAGCTTCGTTCTCCGCAATGTCATTCAAGATCTCATAGATAAGAAAGAATTTATAGTGACTAATGACGAGCATGTCAATGTAATATAGATAGGAGAACTCGAGGGGACCACCCATTCAATCCCAATTGTGAATGGGGGCCCCAATGTTATGAATAAACTTGACAATTCTTGTTATGTAGTGACTTATGATGAAGTAATGAGGGAAGTACTAGAGAATAGGAAAAAGAAGCAAGATGGGAACGTCAACATGCTAACTCGATCCGGTCGAGTCATAGCAAGCAACCCTTCCACTTCCGCACCGAGCTCCTCTTCTCAAAGGCCGCAAGCTCACAACACTCCCGAAGATCCTCTACTTGTCCAACTCAAGAAAACTCAAGCCAACATCTCTATTTGGGACCTCATTTCATCCTCAAAGAAACACCGAGATCTCGTCATCCGCAATCTCGATGATACATCAGTTTCTCCCGATACTACTCCTGAGGACCTCACAGCAATGATTGGTCACATTCATTTTAGCAACGTCATCACCTTTGCCGATATGGATTTTCCACCGTTTGGTTCCGACCACAACGAAGCTATTTACCTCAAAGTACGAGCAAGGGGGAGGCCCGTCTCAAGAGTCTTAGTGGACGGTGGTTCCGCGCTCAATCTCATGCCTGGTAGAATCATGGGCATACTGGGGCTTAAGGATTCTGATTTGAAGCCTTCTACTCAAGTAATCCGAGGTTATGACAGCACCGCCCGTACAGTCATGGGTATGATCGAAATAGACATTGAGTTTGGGAGCATGGTCATGCCCGTTCCATTCCAAGTGCTTGATATCCCGGCCTCGTTCAACTTACTGTTGGGTCGACCATGGATTCATAGTGCTAATGCCGTACCGTCAACTCTCCACCAATGTGTCAAGATCCGAAATGGTGATGAAATAGTGACCGTAATGGCTGAAAACATCACTATCCACAGAAAAGGTGAGCCCGTCCACCAAGTTTAGCATGGTCTACCAGACTCCACTCTCTCCGGCGTCTCAATCAACGCCATTGACAAAGAAGGGGGAAACGGATCATGGACCCCCAGCAATCACAAAGTCCTCCGCATGATGAGGAATATGGACTACTTCCCTGGTTTAGGCTTAGGGAAATATCAACAAGGAATCCTACATCCCGTGCAAGTCCCATTTGTCAAGAACACCTTCGGTTTGGGGTATGAGCCTTCCAAAGAAGACTTGAAACAAGAGCAAGCGATCAAGAACGAAAAGGCCCGAGCTCGTAAAGAAGGCCGTCGTTATGAAGTCCCTAATCTGAGGCCTTACCGCAAGACGTTGAATGGTTATTTTGTCTGCCAAGGGGAAGACGTTCCGTACATGATCTTTCCCGAGCCGTAGGTTAACAATAAAGGTGTCAAAAAGCCCGGCCTCGAAATCTTCTCCGATTGTGAGATCCAGATATCCGAAAGAGAACCAACTCCCATGTCGCCCCGTGAATGGTGGGGAAGGAAGATGACTATAGAATCCGAGACAGAAATCACCGTGGGGGAGGAACTGACATATTTAGCCTCCATGTTCGAAGAGCTTGCCATGATGAATAAATGCCAAGTTAACGCCATCCATGACACCGTCATCATGAACGAGACTCTCAGTGAGATCCCGCCAAGCTCCGAGCCGATCAACAATTGGTATTCAACAAAAGGGCCCGTGGTATACGAGGAATTCTTAGTCCAAGAAATGGGTTGCATACCCCGCACAACAACAAAGGAAGAGCAGCTCACACTTACTTTCGAGTCCGAGAGTGTCTCTAATACCCTCACCCAAGAGGATTTGGAGGCCATAGCCGAGCGTGTGTTTCCTTTCTTTGCTAATGAAAAATTTGATATTTCTGAGTACCCTGAGATTGCAAACATCATAAATGATGAATTAACTAATAATGAACTTAACGAACAAGTTAATAACGATTCAAATTATGATGAAATAGACCACGAAAACACAACATACTTAAATGAACTTGCTCAACAAGTCCGTAGTCGTGGCGAGAATGGTCCAAAGGCTGACGAAGAATTGCATGTTGTTAATCTGGGTACCGAAGAAGAGCCAAAAGAAACCAAGATTGGAAGCTTCTTCAAGGGAGACGACAGAGACAGATTGACTGCATTACTACGGGAGTTCGTGGATGTGTTCGCATGGTCATACAAAGACATGCCGGTTTTAGACAGAAAGGTAGCGGAGCACAGGATTCCGATCAGAGAAGATGCCAGGCCAGTAAAGCAGAAGCTCAGAAAGATCAAGCCAGAATGGTCTCTGCAGGTCAAAGAAGAGATTGAGAAGCTCCTCAGTGTGGGTTTCATCAAGGTCATCGAGTATCCGACATGGTTAGCCAACATTGTGACAGTTAGGAAAGCGAACGGCAAGGTTCGAGTTTGTGTAGACTTCCGGGATTTAAACAAAGCTTCCCCAAAGAATGATTTTCCACTCCCTAATATCGACATGCTAGTCAACTCCACTGCTGCCTACGAGGTCCGCTCATTCGTGGATGGGTTCGGTGGGTACAATCAGATTCTCATGGCCGAGGAAGATCAACATAAGACAGCCTTCACAACACCGTGGGGTACCTTTTGCTACACAGTCATGCCATTTGGGTTAAGAAATGCTGGGGCTTCCTACCAAAGAGCCGTGACAGACTTGTTCCACGATATGATTCACAAAGAAACCGAGGTCTATGTGGACAACATGATCATTCACTCCAAAGGAACCGATGGTCAACACCTAATCGATCTCCGCAAGTTCTTCGAAAGGCTTCGTCAACACAAGATGAGGCTCAACCCTGCAAAGTGCACATTCGGGGTTATCCGAGGCAAATTTCTTGGTTATATGGTCACTGAAAGGGGAATCAAAGTAGACCCCTCCAAAATCAAGGCAATCATTGACATGCCTCCTCCAAAGACGCAGAAAGAGATTAAAGGTTTCATGGGAAGACTACGATACATCAGTCGGTTTGTGCACCAACTCACTTCCATATGCGAGCCAATCTTCAAGCTACTCAAGAAGAATATGGCTCTAGAATGGACCGACGCGTGCCAAGAAGCCTTCGATCAAGTAAAGCATTATTTGACGTGCCCTCCTGTTCTAGTTCCGCCGCACAAGGAGAAACCTCTGTTGCTTTATCTCACTGTCAATGATGAAGCCCTAGGGGCTATGTTAGCACAAGAGCAACGAGAGTCCACAAAGGAGAACGCCATTTACTTTGTCAGTCGCCGATTCTAAGGAGGCGAAAAGAACTACTCTGTCTTAGAGAAGTCATGTGCAGCATCGGTTTGGGTCACTCAAAAGCTCAAACACTATATGGAAGCTTTTCCGATCAAGCCAGTAGCAAAGGTGGACCCGCTCCGCTACATCTTCGAGAAGCTTTTCATGTCAACAAGAATAGCCAAATGGTACTTCATGATCGCCGGCTATGATATCACTTACGTCACACTAAAATCCGTCAGGGGGAAAGTGTTCAGTGACCAGCTTGCCGAATTCCCGTGTGACGAAGTGAAGGGGGAAGATGTACAGTTCCCCGACGAGCATTTAATTTGTACTGCAACCGAGGAAGACAAGTGGCAACTTTTTTTCGATGGCACCGCCAATAAACACGGTTTTGGTATAGGGGTATTGCTTGTCGATCCAAAAGACATCTACACTCCCATTGCCATACGCCTGGAATTCGAAGCTACCAACAACATCTCCGAGTACGAAGCATGCATAGCAGGGCTCGAAGTAACTCTCGAAAGAAACGTCACGGAACTAGAAGTGTTCGGCGACTCTTTGCTCCTTATCAATCAGCAATCGGGTAAATGGCCAACCCAAGACCCGACTCTCCAACAGTATGGTCAGCACCTTGAAGAACTGGTTGAACAATTCCAAGAGATCACTTTCAACTACCTGCCAAGGGATAAGAATCGCTTCGCTGATGCACTGGCCACTATAGCTTCATTAGTTGAAATGCCCAAAGGGAAAATGGTGAAGCCTTTCAAAATTGCTCGAAGGAACAGTTCGGTATATTGCATGAGTATCGAGATCAACGAGGTTAAAACAAACTCTCTGTGGTATTCGGATATCATGAACTTCCTCAAAGGCACCACGACGAGATCAAACTCTCTCGGTACGTACTGATTGGGGACCGAGTCTATAAAAGGCACCACGACGGGATCAATCTCTTATGCGCCAATGAGACCGAAGCTCAAGAGATAATGTGTGAAGTGCACGAAGGAGAATGTGGACCCCACATGAATGGGTTTATGCTAGTCAAGAAGATACTTCGCATTGGTTACTATTGGAGCACTATGGAACGAGACTGTATCGAGAAAGTCAAAAGGTGTGCCAAGTGCCAATTCCACGCTAATCTGCAACATGCTCCACCCTCACAACTTTACAACATGGTCACACATTGGCCTTTCTCTTGTTGGGGGATAGACATCATCGGTAAAGTTCATCCTGCCGGGAGCAATGGGCAGTCATTCGTCCTAGTGGCAGTCGACTACTTCACAAAGTGGGTCGAAGCACAAGCCTATCGAACCCTCAACGCCAAGAAAGTGGCCGAATTTGTAAAGATTAATATCATGTGCCGATACGGCGTGCCTCATGAAATCATTTCCGACAACGGCTCTCACTTTGAGAAGGAAATGGATGCACTTTTGGTAGAATACAAGATCACCAAGCACAAGTCATCTCCTTACCGGCCCCAAGCAAATGGCGCAGTCGAAGCAGTAAATAAGACCATCGAGACCATCGTCAAGAAAATGGCCTCAACAGGAAGGGATTGGCCTGTGAAGATACCATTAGCATTGTGGGGCTACCGCACATCAATACGATCCGCAACAGGAGAAACTCCTTATGCATTGGTCTATGGTTCTGAAGCCGTACTCCCTATCGAACTTGAAGTCCCATCTCTACGGGTCCTCCTCGAGAATCAAGTCAACGAGGTCAACTGGATGCAAAGTCGATACGAACAGCTAGCCTTACTCGACGAGAAAAGGTTAAGATCACTCGAACGCACGAGGGCATATCAGCAAAAGATGGCAAGAGCTTTCAACAAAAAAGTGAAGCCTCGAAACATCAATGTGGGAGATTTGGTCTTAAGACAACATCCTCCTAATGCCATGAATCCCCTGGGGAAATGGGGACCCCGATGGATCGGTCCGTACGTGGTCAAAAAGATACTAAGCGGTGGTGCAGTTCGGCTCGTGGATTTAGATGGTGACCAGCTGCCAAAGGAGGTCAACCTCGACAAGCTCAAGAGGTTCTACGCTTAATAAACAAAGACCATTAAAAAAAAAAAAAAAAAAAAAAAAAAAAAAAATCGCTCGCTAGGTTGAAAACCCGCAAGGGCGGCCTAGGCAAAAATTAGAGCACGTGCAAAAAAAAGAAGCCCGCTAGATTGAAAACCCGAAAGGGCGGTCTAGGCAAAAAACAGGGTGCACAAAAAAAAAATAAAAAAAAAATGGTCTTTTGTTTGTTTGAACTACGAAGACCTGAGCCTCCCAACTGGAGGAACGTAGGCAACCTTCGGGTGCGGTCTAAAACATATCAAATTCACTTCAAATAACAAAATGCAATTTCTATTCATTCAATGAATTATTCAAACCATTACAACGGATTTATTGAGCAACAAAAGACATCAAAATACTAAATCCTAAAAAAAAGTGGTCTAATTGCAATCTCTTAGGGTACTAAGAAAAATCCAATTTTCTCTTAGCTTTCGAAGGACCGCCCGATCGTCTCTCAATCCTTTTCTTCTTGGGTAACAAAGGAGCACTAATACGCGCCGAAACCTTCTGTGCTGCAACACGTCTCCTAGAATAAAAGTCATCCAAAGGAGTACCGAAAGGGTCAGCGAGAATGTTACTCGAATCAGCAGCAGCCTCCCTATATCTCAAAGTGCTGCTAGGCTCAAAACCCTGTCCCAACAACTCGGCACGAAGCACATCAACCTAAGTGATGCCACGGTAAAGGGTGCCAAATAAATAATCCAAGTAGCTCTCGGGAAGGAAGACACTCCCCCAATGCAGAGGAGCGAAAGCCCAACGATTGCGGTCATCTCCCCAAGCCGACTGAAGCTCACTCGAGAAGTCAGGACCCATGTAAGCAACTGGACGAAGCATTCCATCCCTCGGAAAAGGAATTGTCTATTGGCGACCGAACTGCCGCAGAACCCGCTCTGGCTGGTAAAATGAAGAATCTCTCAAACCGGGTACAACCACGTGCTGAAAACCAAGAGTCCATTCCACAAAAGGACGAAGACCCCAAGAAGGAGGACACCACTCAATATCAACGGTCGCCCGAGAGGCAAAGAATTTCTTCCAATCATCTTCAGATAAATCCCGGATCAACAACTTCCTCCTATGAACAGCAAAAGGAGACAAATCACCATCCGGAGAATAAATTCTGAAGTGTTCTCGGAGCCATATGGTCAAGAGCAAAGGGCTTCCCCGACACATCTTGCCCGTCCTATGTAACTCATCAAGTCCGTGCAACGTCTCCCCTACAATAAGAGGGATTACACTAAATTGCTGCTCCTTAGCTTGCAAAATAATCTCAGCCAACTGCACGTCCGCAGTCCCGAAAGGTGTAACAAACAGTACTTCGCTGAAGAGACAAACGGCCATGGCATTTCTTTTGAAAGATTGAACCATCGGGTCCTCCGAGTGTAAACTGAAGAACATCGGCAATTCAGTTATGTCAATCACGGTACCATGCAACATCTTCCTCACGTCCTCAACAGGGAGATTCAGCAACCCAACCCAAGAGCCGATGGCACCGCGGTGATATTTAGGGACGGCAATCCGACCGGCCAAAGGCATGCCAAGGATGGCCCCGAAATCGTCAACAGTCGGCACCATTTCATTAGCTGAAAGGTTGAAGGTATGGCTGTCGCAATCCCAGAAAGCCGCGGCAGCTCTCAACAAATCCCAATCCGGCTTCAACGTCCGCAAGGTGAAAAGAATTCGGAACCCGAAATCTTTAATGAAGGCCTTCTTGGGATGGGTATTGAAAGAATACACAAAAGTGCCCAAGTCCTTTTCATACGCACTAACGACCTTGGCATCAAGGGCAAAAGAATTGGAAGCCATGGAAAATGTTGATCACAAGCGAAGTTAAGCAATAATATGATGTTCAAAAATGGCAGAAAGGAGCTGTGAGAATCAAGTGGTCGAACAGAAGATGATATTATAGCTGTTGGGGGCTCTTTTGGTCAGCAAATGTCAAGCCCGGAATTCCGCCTCCCAGACGCGCGCGCCACCCGCCAGCAGTCTGAAGTGCGCGCGCGTCCCAAGCCTACATAGGAAGGCGCGCGCCTCCCAGGTCTAAATCGCGTCAAGAAAAGGGCCTTGTCAGAGATCTCCAGCCTAAATTAAGTCGCAGCCCCTGTCCTCGGACACCCAGTTGGGCACACATTCTTCTGGTCCGCCCTTAAGGCATGTCAAAAATCGAAAGTAGGATAGAAACTCCCCCTCAAAAGTAGGCTGTCCTCTTCAAAATTCCGAACTCCCTAAGTTCTGTCACGGGTGCCACACCCCCTCAAGAGTCAATCTCAACATTTCATCACCAGCAGGAACATTTTTCCGGTCGCGGTCAACTGTGCCCGCACCCCACAATTCAAAAAGTCAAGTGTGACTCCAAATGGCACGAGACTTCAAAGCAATATTTCATCAAACGGATTCACTAACAGATTCATCAACAAGGGTTCACCAACGGACTCATCCAAAGGGTTCACCAACGGACTCATCAAACGGGTTCACTAACGGATTCGTCAACAAGGGTTCACCAACGGACTCATCCAAGGGATTCACTAACGGATTCATCAAACGGATTCACTAACGGATTCGTCAACAAGGGTTCACCAACGGACTCATCCAAGGGATTCACTAACGGATTCATCAAACGGATTCACTAACGGATTCGTCAACAAGGGTTCACCAACGGACTCATCCAAGGGATTCACTAACGAATTCGTCAACAAGGGTTCACCAACGAACTCATCCAAGGGATTCACTAACGGATTCATCAAACGGATTCACTAACGGATTCGTCAACAAGGGTTCACCAACGGACTCATCCAAGGGATTCACTAACGGATTCATCAAACGGATTCACTAACGGATTCGTCAACAAGGGTTCACCAACGGACTCATCCAAGGGATTCACTAACGGATTCATCAAACGGATTCACTAACGGATTCGTCAACAAGGGTTCACCAACGGACTCATCCAAGGGATTCACTAACGGATTCATCAAACGGATTCACTAACGGATTCGTCAACAAGGGTTCACCAACGGACTCATCCAAGGGATTCACTAATGGATTCATCAAACGGATTCACTAACGGATTCGTCAACAAGGGTTCACAAATGGACTCATCCAAGGGAATCACTAACGGATTCATCAAACGGATTCACTAACGGATCCGTCAACAAGGGTTCACCAACGGACTCATCCAAGGGATTCACTAACGGATTCATCAAGCGGATTCACTAACGGATTCGTCAACAAGGGTTCACCAATGGACTCATCCAAGGGTTCACCAACGGACTCATCAAACGGGTTCACTAACGGATTCGTCAACAAGGGTTCACCAACGGACTCATCCAAGGGATTCTCTAACGGATTCATCAAACGGGTTAACTAACGGATTCATCAACAAGGGTTCACCAACGGACTCATCCAAGGGATTCACTAACGGATTCATCAAACGGATTCACTAACGGATTCGTCAACAAGGGTTCACCAACGGACTCATCCAAGGGATTCACTAACGGATTCATCAAACGGATTCACTAACGGATTCGTCAACAAGGGTTCACCAACGGACTCATCCAAGGGATTCACTAACGGATTCATCAAACGGATTCACTAACGGATTCTTCAATAAGGGTTCACCAACGGACTCATCCAAGGGATTCACTAAAGGATTCATCAAACGGATTCACTAACGGATTCGTCAACAAGGGTTCACCAACGGACTCATCCAAGGGATTCACTAACGGATTCATCAAACGGATTCACTAACGGATCCATCAACAAGGGTTCACCAACGGACTCATCCAAGGGATTCACTAACGGATTCATCAAGCGGATTCACTAACGGATTCGTCAACAAGGGTTCACCAATGGACTCATCCAAGGGATTCACTAACGGATTCACCAAATGGATTCACTAACGGATTCGTCAACAAGGGTTCACTAACGGCCTCATTCAAAACATTCAGCCGGCAGGTTCACCTAACGGATCATGCCACCCCCTCTATCAACAAAAGCCGCTCACACAGGGAGCACACCACTATCTCTCGTAATTTCAAATTCCTGCTTTCATCGAGTCTTTGCTTTTTCTTGGTGATGTCCTCGGTGGGTGTTTTTAACTTTCGTCGACGCGTTTTGCTTTGCAGTCCACGTCGCCGAGGGGCTCTGTAGACACCCCGCCTTGGACCGCTCACCCCGATTGCACATTTGATTTTGTGTTTCTCCCCATTTTAAGTGTTTCTCGTTAGTTTCTGTCATTTCCGTTAAGTTCCTAACTGACTTCGTTAAGTCCAGGGACTAAACTGAATGATAGGGCTGACTTTCTAGTCCATTCTGTCAAAATTGCCTTCTCTGAGTCGCGCGCCTCCGACAGGAGGAGCCAGGCGCGCGCGCCTCCCGCCCCCAAAGCAGGAAGCGCGCGCCTCTGGGCGTCAGTTACAGATTTCTGGCTAGGATTCCCTCCCTTGCTCAATTTACAAGATTTTGCCCGGGAAGGATTTCTTGGTGACTGAGTTTTGGCACCAAAAACACCCCTCTTTCACCTATAAAAACCTCCCTTTACCTCCATTTTCAACGATCGAAAAACTAGACAAAAAATCACTTTCTAAAGGTTCTCCAAGGATCTCATTAAGCAACATTTAAAGTTCTTCAAATTGTAGGTAAAAGTCCATCTTTTCCTTTCTTTTCTACTTCATCTCCTCTTTCTCTTTTTACTTTAATCAAATGTGCAATCACCCAAATCATTTTGGGACATGACTCTAATGATCACCTCATCTCATTGAGGTTGGTTAAGGAGTTATCTCCTACATTCCAAATCCTATTTTAAATCCCCCCTTTTCGTGACTTAAAGAAGAAGAAGAAGAACATTTTCATTCATGTAGATTTTGATCAAGCAAGACCAACTTTAGTTGGGCGAGATGGGTGTTTCGGTACTTCCCATCTCCTAATCTAACCCCCGAACCTCAAAACAAAGAATCTCTGTTTTCGTAATCAAACTTAGGCTACAATCTATAGGTTTTTCTTATGTTCCTCAAAACATAGGTGGCGACTCTAAAAACAAGTTAGACATCCTAGGATAATTCACCGCTCTAGCCAAGTTGTGGTTTCCCGGGGTATCTACACTTGCGCCTGCTCAAACCTCAGACAAAGTCTCTACTTCCTCTCTACTTGAAATGGATGATGATAATTTCGCTATGTTCATAAAACGATTTCAAAAGTTCAGGAAATTCTCCAAGCCAGGATCCTCAAGTAAAGCTCCAGATAAATTCTCTCGTGGCAGAGACTCAAAGAAAGATGAAGACTTGGTCTGCTACAACTGCAGAAAGCCCTGTCATTTTGCTTCAAAATGCCCTACTCCAAAATTTGAGTACATGAAGAGAAATACTGCGTAGAGATCATCAAAGCAGCGCGGAATGATTGCTGAAGAAGACTGCGCAGAAAAGGAACTGAAGACTTGGATAGAGACTGACACTGAAGACAGTGATGATGATTCTGAGGATGGACTGCTCTGCTTGGTGGCCAATGCTGATGCTGATAGCGATTCAGACAATGATCCCGATACGGACACAAAAGCTGCGCCAAGTACAATTCAGAAGAAAGGTCCCACCATCACAGAACTGGTGGAAATGGGACATCTGACTCCAAGCAGACAGAATGGCAAGTACTTATTTTCCAGAGCAGACCTATCAAATAAATTTGTAGCTGCACCTCCGCACAAAGAATCTCTTGAAATTCCTTCTGAAATTGTAATAGAAAAGAATGACTCTGCTGCTGAGCGTGAGTCTATTTTTCAGCAAGCTGAAAAGGTAATCAAGAAATTCAATTTTATGAAAGAAGCAGTGGAATTATCAATTGGAGAAATTTCACAGCTTAAGACAGAGAAAACTCTTTTAAAATCTGAGATCACCCTCCTTAAGGAGCAGATTAAGAGCATGCTCCTCTTACTGAAAAGAACCATTTTCTTACAGATCAAAATGTTCTATTTAAAGTAAGAAACGAAGAATTGGCTGCTCAAGTAGCTGATCTCACAAAGATCACTGATGAGTGGACCAAATCTCGTGTCACTATGGAATAAATTCTAGAATCCCAAAAAGCCAGTGGAGACAAGGAAGGCTTGGGGTTCTCAACTAGTGATAACTTTAAATGCGCAGTTTGCACTGAAAAAGAAAAGGAGTTTACACCACAGCAAACTATTGAAATTCCTAAAGCAAAGCATTCTGCTTCAATGGGTAAAGGACAGGAGAAAGTCTAGAGACAAAATTTCCATTATGTCTACCCAAAGAAGCAAGCTGGTAAAGCCAAGGGTAAGGCTAAAGTTGAATCTGCGCATGATTTCTCATATTCTGACTATGGTTGGCTTCAACTTCGAATGTCAAATCTGCGCAAAAGGGTCATGCGCATGAAAGCCATGCGCCCCAACGCCAGCTGCGCATTCTTAAGAAAAGCGCACCCAAACCTCAGAAAATGATATTTGTCAAAGCTAGTTCAACTGCTCCAGTTCAGAATGCTAAGCCAAAGAAAAGTAAAGAGTTTGTAAAAACCCAATCTATAAGTGGCTTACATCATTGTGTTGTGTGTGATGGTTTAGGTCACAAGGCTGCATAATGCCTTTTGCGATTTGCTCCTAATGCCAAAGGACGTAAAAATCCTAAGGTTAGACAGGAGTGGGTTGTTAAAAGTTGCTAACTCTAAGACCCAAGTATAAAGGGGACTTGCGTTTTTAATGTCTATTTTTCAGGTCTCCTGCTTCACTGCGCACTCTTCACAATCTAAAGCGCATATATGGTACCTCGACAGTGGATGTTCTAGACACATGACTGGAGATGTCACCGCTCTTGAAGATGTGCAAGAAGGAAGAGGTCCCTCTGTAACTTTTGGAGAAAACAACAAAGGGCACATAGTTGGATATGGAAGAATCAGAAAAGATAAAGTGTGCATTGAGAAAGTTGCGCTCGTAGAAGGACTCAAGCACAACCTGCTCTCCATATCACAATTTTGCGATAAAGGTTTGGAATGTCACTTCACTGCAACGCACTGCTATATCAAAGATGGAACATCCAGACTAACTTTGCTCACAGGGACTCGTAAGACTAATGTTTACATTATCGATCTTACCGCTATAAATTATATCACTAATCTCTGTTTTGTAGCAAAGAATGTAAGTGAAAGCAGCTGGCTATGGCATAACCGCTTAAGTCATTTAAACTTCAAGTATTTGGCTAAGCTAGGAAGGGAAAATCTTGTCAAAGGACTTCCCAAAGTAGCTGACCATCATGACAGAAAATGCGCAGCATGCCAGCTCGGTAAACAACCTAAGCAGTCTTTCTCCAGCAAGATTGCCTCCTCAACTTCCAAATGTTTACAACTGCTTCACATGGACTTGTTTGGACCGGTCACCACCGCGAGCATTGGAGGAAACAAATATACTTTAGTTGTGGTAGATGACTACTCAAGATATACATGGGTCGAAATCATGATATCCAAAGAAGACTGCTATGATATCTTGACTGCTCTCTTTCGAAAGCTCCAAACTCAAAAGGAAGATGACATCGTGAGCGTTAGATCAGACAATGGTACTGAATTCAATAACAACGGTGTCGCTTAATATTGTGATGACCACGGAATATATCACAACTTCTCTGCTGCTGGAGTTCCTCAACAAAATGGCGTATGGAAAGAAAAAATCGCACGTTGATTGAGGCTGGAAAGACTATGTTAGCAGAAGCTAAGCTTCCAAAGTATTTCTGGGGATAAGCTGTCAACACTGCTTGCTTTACTCAGAATAGATCCCTCATCAACAAAGCCTACAGCAAAACTCCATATGAACTATGGAGAGGAAGAGCGCCCAACATTGCTTTCTTCAAAATCTTTGGCTGCAAATGCTATATCCTTTACAACAGCAAAGATCATAGAGGTAAATTCGACGCCAAAGCAGATGAAGGTATTTTTGTTGGGTATTCCAAACATTCTAAAGCTTTTCGTGTTTTTAATATAACTACTCTAGTAATTGTTGAATCTCTACATGTTACTTTTGATGAGCATTCTCTCCTTGAGACATATTTGGCTCCAAATGATTCTGATGATTCTGCTGAGAATGTTGAGATAGGTACGCAGCCACAAACTGCACCTGCGCAGAATGATAATCAAGCTGATCACAATCAGAATCAAGCAAGTCCATCGCATGCGCATACACCCGATACTGCGCCAGAAGTTGCAACTCCTGATGCGCAAACACCTCCACTTGCACATGATGTTTCTCCGCTTTAGCAAATCACCTTTGATGATCTTGATGCTGGAGCTAATGAAGCACCCATTGAAGATATTCGTATTCCTACTACTTAACCCAACTTACCCCTTGAGGTTCGTGAAGTTAGAGATCATCCAACTTTAAACATCATTGGTGATCTCAATGTAGGGGTTCGTACTAGGAGAGCATCAAACTTTGATGATGAATATCACTCCTTTATCTCTCAAATCGAACCAAAGAAGATTGATGAAGCGCTCTAAGATTCAAGCTGGGTTACTGCTATGCAAGAAGAGCTTAACCAATTTGAGCGCTGCAAGGTTTGGACCTTAGTACCCAGACCTCATGACCAAGGAGTTATTGGTACAAAATGGTTATTCAGAAACAAGATGGATGAGAATGGAAGCATCACCAGAAATAAAGCAAGGTTGGTTGCGCAAGGCTATAGGCAAGAGGAAGGAATCGACTATGATGAAACTTTTGCGCCTGTAGCAAGACTAGAAGCTTTCAGAATTTTCTTAGCTTATGCCTCTCACAAGAAATTCAAGCTTTATCAAATGGATGTGAAGAGCGCATTTCTCAACGGAGAACTCCAAGAGACGGTCTACGTAGCTCAACCTCCTGGATTTGAAGATAGCAGATTTCCAAATCACGTCTTCAAGCTTCAGAAAGCTTTGTATGGACTTAAGCAAGCTCCAAGAGCATGGTATGATACTCTATCAAAATTCCTACTAGAGAAAGGCTTCAAGCGCGGTAAAATCGATACAACTCTTTTTATTGCTAAGTATAATGATCATTCTTTACTTGTTTAAATTTATGTCGATGATATTATATTTGGTTCTACTAATGAGTTACTTTGTAAGCACTTTAAAAAGCTCATGAAAAACAAGTTTGAGATGAGCATGATAGGAGAACTCACATTCTTCCTCGGACTTCAAATCATGCAATTGAATGATGGCATCTTCATAAATCAATCCAAATACACAAGAGACTTAATCAAGAAATTTGGACTTGAGAATGCTAAAGCATACGACACTCCAATGGCCACGGGCAATAAGCTTGACAAAGACTTAAAAGGTAAGAAAGTTGATCAAAGTTTATATCGAGGTATGATTGGCTCTCTCCTTTATCTTACTGCTAGTAGGCCAGATATCATGTTTAGTGTTTGTGTCTGTGCGCGCTATCAAGCGGACCCTAGAGAAGCATACTTAACTGCTGTTAAACGCATTATTCGTTATCTTTCTGGAACTGTTAACCTTGGACTTTGGTACACCAAAGATTCGAATTTCGATTTGCTAGGTTATTCAGATGCAGACTACGCAGCATGCACAATTGACAGAAAGAGCACAAGTGGAACTTGTCATTTCCTTGGAAATCGACTTGTTGCGTGGGAAAGCAAGAAGCAAGCTGCTGTGTCCACCTGCACTACAAAAGCTGAATACATTGCTGCTGGAAGCTGCTGCTGCCAAATCCTATGGATGAAGCAACAATTAGTGGACTATGGAATTAATGAAGGCAATTGCCCAATTTTCTGCGACAATATGTCCACCATAGTAGTCTCCAACAATAATGTCATACATTCAAAGACAAAGCACATCGACATCAAATATCATTTTCTCAAGGATCACGTGGAAAAAGGAAACATTCATTTAGAGCACGTGGGAACAGATAATCAAATTGCTGATATCCTTACAAAGGCTCTTGACGCAAAGAGATTTGTATTCTTGAGAGGAGAAATGGGTATGCTTTAACTTAGCTAACTTGTCCATATGATCTGTTAATACTAATAATCTTGTGTTTTCTTGATAAAGTGTTCATCATAGGTCAAGATCCATGCTTCTGCGCAACCCCTGCGCAGTAATTCATTTGCGCATGACACTAATGTTAATTTTTTAAAAGAATTTATTGCGCTATTCAAGATCTGCGCATGATTTTAACATGTGCACACTTCGTGGATCGCAAGTAAGTCTTCTATTTATTAGAAATTACACATAGGTCCCTGACTGAAAAGTCAACGCTTAGTTCACAAGGGTACTTGTGCAATTAACTTTTTCCTCGCCTTAATTTTTGAATTTTCTTGGGAAATTACGTTTTTGCCCCTGCGCATGTCCCATTATCATTAATGCATACGGCCATTGATGATAGCGCCTGTTAGAATTCCTGAGCAACATTTATGAGAGAGTTGATATGACTGTGACCTGCCTAGACCTGCTGACACACGCGCGCGTCAGGTCTGCGCACGCGCGTTTCCTATTCGGCCACGTCACTTAGCTATCGTGCGCCTCTGCGTTTTTCACCAAATTCGTCGTCTTTCACCAAACTGCCTCGCTGATGTCATATGCCTTTTCGCTTTTTGGTATAAAACCTTTTGACTCTTCTTTTTCTCTCTCCCCTGCTCACTCTCCACTTTTGCAAATTCATCACTTTCTCTCCTCTGCAACCTACTCTCCAACTCCCAATCATTTCCTCTTTCTTTCTCTTTGACTTTCCTTTCAATCTCTTCAAAGCTCCTCTTTCTTCCTCATTTCAAAAACCCTAGTACCTTTTAAATGGCTCCCCGAAAATCAAAAGCTAAGGTAGTTGTTGAGGTCCATGAACCGGTTGAAGCGGTTCCTCCATCAGAAGCTAAGACCGTCGACGACATGGTAACAATTTCTGACCCTTGAACTCATTTTCTGTCAATCCGCCATTATTGAGTCTCGAGTTCTTAAAACTCCCTTTCTCGATTTTTCTCTCATTGTTTACTCATTTTCAAAATAGGTTGTTGTTTTGGGTTCTTCTCTCTCTGATCTACATTTATATCTACTTTATTTCATGATCAATACTGTTTTCATATGTTTTCTGCAAAATTTTTCGTTCAAAAACCACCAAGGCAGTCAAACAGTTATTCTCAATTTCTGGGCTTAATGTCATATTTTTGGAAATCTTGTTTACTTAAGTCATTTTCATCTCTGAAATGCGGTCATTTCGATATGCTTTTTGTCCATTTTGGTCAATCCTTGATTTTTGATGTTCTTGGTGTTCTTTATGTTCATGTTCAATTATTCCGTGTTCATCAAGTTCTTATTTTTCTCTTATGATTAGGATCGCATAAGAATTTCTTAGTGTTTTTGCTTTTGCGCATAGTTACTTGTTTTTGCGCATTACTTTCACATTTGTTTCTCTTATGGAGATGCTGCGCATATGTGTATCTGCGAATGCGCTTCGTTCCATGCGTGATTCTTGTCTAAACTATTTCTTGTTTTGCGCAGAACTCTTTTTATTTCCTATAAGGCTAGGAATTAGATCTTGCTGCGCTACACAAAGACGCTGTCGGACGCAAAATTGTTCATCTTATGTATTTCTCCGGCATCTTACCTCTCTGTACACTGGATCAGGACTTCTATGTCCCCTATCTTGTAGACGAGTTCTTTGAAAACGCAGAGAGATTCACCATGACGCACAAGCAAACCCGAGCAAAGATTGATGTTATCCGCTCAGTTGTTCAGAATTATTCAGTGCGCATTGTTCCTGCGTCACTTAAAAAGCTTTGCGGGTTTAATGTTGATGATGCACCAGAAGTCTATTCTGAAGCTAAACAAAACAAGCTTGCGCAGAAACTGGTGGGGGAACCCTCCCTTGTAAAGAAGTGGAGCGTTCATGATCGCAAGGAATTTGGTGAGGTGATATATCACCTGTGCACCATTATTGGCGACTCAGTAAACTGCAAAAATGGAAATAAGGGCAAGTTCATTTCCAAGCAGTGGGCTTATTGCGCTGCGGTTTATAATGGCGATGCTCTAAACTGGTCCTCTGTTCTATTCGATGAGCCATGGGATGCGTCGGAGAGTTATGACAAGCGCATGGACAAGAAAGTAGCCAAGTACAGAACTCACTGTAGGCTCCTATCTAAGTATCTAATAAACATCTCTGAGATGCGCGCCTTCATGCAGAAGCGTCCTGAACTCAAAGTTCCGTGCACCAAGACCTATTCCATCTCTCACCTCTACTCACTACGCAATGAAATTGGTCGCAGTGACTATCGCAAGATCTGGAACAAGGACACTAGCCCAAACAAGGAAGATTGGGTTGATAGTGATAATGATGATGACGCCCCTCAACCCAAGGCAAAGAAAACTATCGCGCAGTCTTCAAAGGCCACTACGCCTGTTGAGCCTGAAACGGCTGCTGCGCAGGCAAAGCGCAAAGGCAAAGGTATAGCAGATCCTGCGCCAAAAAAGGTGAAGGAAATTCCAAATGTCAGGTCAACTGCTGGCATTAAAATCGGATCTGACTTACCGCCTCCTGCTCTCAAGCCCTCAAAGAAGCGCAAAGATCCTCCTGCGCCTGCTCCCTCTCCTGTAAAAACCAAGAAAAAGTCTGCATTTACCAGACTTCCTCCTGCGGCGGCTATGGTTAAAGAAGACAGCGAGTCTCAAATGGATGAGACTGCTGCTGATGCTGATGTTGCGGATGATACCGCGCAGGGGGAGCAAGATCTAAAGGCTGCTAAAAGACCTCCTGCTCAGGGTAAAGGAGATAGTGATGACTGGATGGATGAAGCTTTTCCCAACTCCGGTACACTGCCAAGGCCCCTTCTGCTGCACCTGCTAAGGATGTTCCTCTTCGAACTCCGCGCAAGAAACAAGTTGTGCGCAGCACTATAAAGGGACAACCAAAAGCTGCGGATCCATCTTCTCCTGAACCATCAACAAGTGCCTTTCAATGCCTCAATATTCCGGTTGGAAATACTCAACCTGGCACCTCTGTCCTCCATGATGGATTGGACTTGGAAGATGAGGATGAGGAAATTACCAAGTCTGCGCAGGCCGATGATGCTGTGCAGCGAACTGCCGTTGATCCTCCTGAGGGTGAAAAGGAAGGGGATGTGCGCACAACTGATACAGATAGCAGAAGCATGAACTCATCTACGCATAGGTCTCCTGTTGCTGATCCTATTCATCTCTCTCCCAATCTACCCTCACCTAAACACTCTCCTCCCAAAGAGACTCCTACTCCCGCCTCAGAACAAGCTGCTCCTTCCATTTTTCCTACTTTTCTCACTGTATCTACCTCCTCTCTCTCTTCATCAGCTGATCTGCGCCAAATTCTCCAGGCTCTCAATACTATACAGGTCAACCAGGTTGCTGCGCAGTCCCAAATGAATCAGCTCATTACTGCGCAGTCTGCTATTCAAGAGCAACTTGATGTGCAGCGATTAGCGATTCCTTCCATTAAGGGGGAGAATCTATCAAAGGCAAGTACCTTCGCAGGTCCTTCCGACCCCTCTGCGCAGCACGTCCCTAATGCTTTAGATCGAATGGTTTTGGACTCTCTGAAGTCAATAGCTGGGATGCTTGAAAATGTTTGCACCTATACCACTATCAATGATGGGTTTATAGGACTGCTTAAGCGTCTGCGCAAGAGCTTGGCCGATGGGTTACATGAAAGGTTTACCGGGTTGGAAGCCATGATGTTGGAGAAATTAGAACAAGGTGGTCCTGCGCATGCCAATGCGCTTAATATGGAAAGTGTCAGGGAGTGCATAACTCAAGCGATGACTGATTTCACTGATGGGTTCAACGCTAGGATGGATCAAGCTATGTTCGATATTCAAGCCAGCGTGAACACTCAACGCCTCCACACTGACCAAAGACTCGAAGCAACGCAGGCCACCGTCATCAACACTATTAAAGCTGCGGAGCAGTCATGTTTTAACCAGATGACTGGACATCAAGTACAGTACAGAGCCAACTTCCAAGAGCTGCGAGAGGACAACAGAGATATGCGCAGAGGAATGTCTACCTATGTCGGTGAGGCTGTGGCGTTCAGAGAGAGGTTTCAAGAACTGAAGATTGAACTTATGAATAAGTTTAACAGTCTGCAAAATGAGCTGCACGAAGCCCTGCACCGGATCAACATAGACTAGGTTCTATGTAATTTTTTGCTTTTGCGCAAGGTATTCCTTTTTGTGCGCATTTTGTTTTTCTTTTTCAAACTTGTAATCTGTAACTCTTTACATTTCAAGTTTTAATGAGAAAAATTGCATCATTAGTTTCCAAAACCTTGTTCAGTTCAAACTCTTCGTTTGTGGAACAATGATTGCATTATTTCACCTCATGCTCATAATCTTAACTGCTCATATTTTTCTACGCATAAAGTTTAAACATTCAGTTTAAACGCATACTTAAACTAAAAATCATATTATTTGTATGCGCTGAATGATATTTTTGTCTTTCCCTCTTTGTAAGTTAATCTTTTGGATAGACTAGAAATCTATAGCATTAGCTAGTGTGTGCATTGACTTGAAGCATGATTTACCACTTTCATTTCTATGGACATGTTATTATCAAGTACAATGAATTGCCTTTGTTATAGTAGGTAATGGCATCAATCATTTAGGGGGAGATTGTTGGGTATGCTTATTTCTTAACCCTCCTACTTATGTTAGAATTGATTGATAACATCACCTATTAATATTTTATGGACTTTAGGACCCTATGTAAGAAGTTTTATAACTTCAATTTTTAGCTTAGTCCATTTTATTGTATAGGCTTAGAATATAGGTCTTGGAGCGAAAAGGAATGAAGATCTAAGCAAGTGTGTGGTCACTGCGCATGACTACTCTGCGCAGGATACCACTGCGTAGGTATCTCCTGCGCAGCATTCTATCTTGCTCAGTTTTCGATGCATTCAGATCACCTAACTTGGAAAACGCTTTGAAGATGTACGCTTATTAAAATGCTGAGGTGTGCAGAAACGACAAAGCAAGCACACTCAGCAGATCCAACGGTGGAGATGCGCTCAAGAGAGATATTTCAAACAAAGACAGCTGTCAACCTTCTAGAAGAAGCTTTTGAATTTGATCTTCATGCTCAGTCTCCAAACGGCTCTATATCACCTGCGCACCAATCATATTGTGCCAGGTCATCAAACTTGATCAGAGCCCCAACGGCTATAAAGGACATCTGTTCACCAATCATATTGTGCCAGCTCATCGTCTTTGCTCAGAGCTCCAACGGCTAGTTTTAAGCTCTCTGCTATAAATAGCCTGCTCATCTTCATTTCCAAGTTGCTAGAGTTTGTGCTTACTAATATCCTTGAAGTTCTGAAGATTGCTGCTTATATTCCCAGATTCAAGATCAACCTTCAAACCTTCATACATTCAAACTTCTGCCCTGATCCTAATGCCTTATACTACCAGAATTCTTCGTGCTCTTCATCTCATAGATTCATAGAGCCCAGAATTTCTGTCATACACACACCTCTTGAAGCTTCGATCATTTAGATCCTACTTCTTGAGATACACCGGTTTAGTCTAGGATTTGTTCTTCATAGAATAGATTTTGATTAGAGTTTTGATTCTTTGTAATCTTGTAAAAGCTCCTCACATCAATATAAATCTCTCCATTAGAAAATCCAAGACTAACCATCTTGGTAGAGGACGTAGATCTTTCATCGATCGAACCTCTCCAAATAGCTTGTTCTTTAATCTCGCTATTTATTTACTGCTTAATCATTTCTGAATTACTGCTTTGTTTGATCTTATCAGATTGCTATTATTGCTGCTGTGTTTGTTATTGCTTATTGCCTTAAAATCCTTTTTATCCAACACTTTAAGCCAAAACTTAGCGCGTGCGTTTTTATCTCTGCGCAGCCTTTTCCTGCGCAGTAGCTGCTTAAATTTCCGCTGTGCATTTCACACTCTTACTGCGCGCTATACTTAGCTTATTTGAGAACTGTGCGCATAAGCCATTGATCTGCAAAAGGGTTTGAAAATAATTTTAAACGCTATTCACCCCCCCTCTAGCATTTTTCATAACCTTGTTGCCCCTTTGGGACCAACACCTACCAACGGCATACCGAGAATGGCACCAAAATCATCAACAGTTGGTACCATTTCATTCACTGAAAAGTTGAAAGTGTGACTGTTATAATCTTAAAAGGCTGCAGCAACCTTCAAAAGTTCCCAATCCGGCTTCAAAGTCTGAAGTGTAAATAGAATTCGGAAACAAAATCTTTGACAAAAGCCTTCTTGGGATGGGTCTTGAAAGAGTATACAAAGGTTGATAAATCCTTCTCACACTCACCAACAACCTTGGTATCAAGAATGAAAGAATTGGAAGTCATGGAAAAGGTGGATTACGAACAAAATCAAGCAAGAAAAGATGTTCAAGAATGGTAGAAAAGAGCTGTTGGAAGAATATGTTCGAACATAGGCTGATATTATAGCTGTTGGGGATATTTTTGTAGACACCCCGCCTTGGACCTCTCATGTCCCAATTGCATACGCATTCTTTGTCTTCCTCCTTTCTGTTAAGTTTTGTTACTTTTCGTTAATTTTCGTTACTTTCCGTTAAGTTCCTGACTTACTCCGTTAGTCTTGGATTTGACTAAGTGATAAAGTCAACCTTGAGTCTTTGTTTTACTTGTTTTTCGTTGACTCTCGTGGTGTTCGTTAAGTTTCTAACTTATCTCGTTAGTTTTGGGACTTAACTGCATAAAGGGGTTAACTTTTGGGCTAAAATTTGGATTTCCTGAAGACGGGAGGAGCGCGTCTCTGCCATCCTTTATGGGACGCTCGCGCCTCCCATAGGGGGGGGCGCGAGGTGCGCGCTTCCCACCTCCAGAATCCCAGATTTTGCCAAATTTCCCTCCTTTTCTGATTTGTAACTCCAAAGCCATTATGGCTTGGCTTGATCCGGGGAAGGACCATCTTTGTGACCACAAAGACCTTACCTAACACCTATAAAAACCCCTCCAATCCATCATTGGAGGGGACCTATTTTAAGACTTTTCTTTTCACTCTCTTAACAAAAGGGACTTTTTTTTCACTCTCTTAACAAAAGGAGGAAGAATTCTTGAGTCAAAAACACTCTAAACACACAAAAGTCCATTTTCAAAGGTAGTCATTATACACAAAGTTTGGTCCTTCCTCTTGCAAGCACAAGGTACAATGTCCATCTTCTTCTTCTTCTAAATTCTTGTTTTATCTTATATTCTCTCTTTATCACTTCTTAAACAAAAAAACCTTTTAAATTACATTCTTCATCTCTAATGTGTATGCAATCTCCATAAAATGGGATACAACCAAAAGACCACTTCACTATTGAAGTTTGGTCAAGGTTACATCCCAACATTTTAATTCCACTTTAATTTACATTTTCATTTCTTAATGTAATTATCTAGCAATAATTCGACATGTAATCTTTAGTATAAATCAATAAATAAACAATTCTCCTTTATTTTTCCTCTATAAATTTCCCCTTTCTTTTCATTATAATTGTTAGCACATTTCTCTTATCATTAAATTGAAGGACATTTAGCATTAGAACACCAAAAGTAGCAAGACCCGCGTAAGCGGGGCGGAGTGGGTGTTTAAGTACTTCCCACTCCGTCACCTAACCCCCGAACCCATCTTTTCCCGAATCTCTGGTTTTGTATATAAAATTGGCTCTTTTTAGGTTTTTCTTATGTTCCTCTAAAACATAGGTGGCGACTCTTAAAATCAATTAGACATCCTAGGTTAATTCACCGCTCTAGCCAAGCCATGGTTCCCCGGGGTATCTACAGTGGCGACTCTGCTGGGGACATAGAGGGTTAAACTTGCGTTTTTCATTTTTGGTGTTCTTTTATTTTATTTTCTGGGCATTCTGGTAAAAAGGGTAGGAAGCGCGCGCCTCTGGCCTTCTTGGCCTAAAGCGCGCGCGTCCGACCCTAGTTACCAGAATCGCCCGCCTCCCATCTTTTCCTTCAATTCCATGTTTCTGTGCTAATGTTTACTGCAGGGGAAAAAGTTCTATAATTTAGGGTCAAGGCAATCCCTTGAACCCGCTGATTTGCAGGTACTGCCCAAAAGCGGGCGCCTCCACTTCTCTCAATCTAACGCGCGCGCCTCCCGAGTAGGCTTCTGAATGCGCGCGCTTCTGGGCATTTCCCAGAAACAGAAACAGTGAACAGAATGAACCGTTTTGACAGTGTGTGGGCATCGGGCCTTCACAGAACAGCTTTTATTTCCTGTTCATTTTTATCGGTCACACGGGTGATTCGAAAGTTGTAAATTACGTGCTTATTTGTTTTTTTTTATTTCCTTTGAAAAAAAAATGTTTTGTCACTTGGCTTGACCTCACACTACGTGCACATATTCTTATCAACTGCTCACTATCGAGTCGCACAAGTCCAACCCCAAACCCGTCGAGGCCCGTCCTAGGAAGTTTCAAGCTCCACTCGACCTTGACTCTTCCGAAGAGGTAAACCTCAGCCTGTGGCGTAGTTCACGACTACACGCCGGGGGTGACCTTTAAGCCTCTCTTTAGCCGAGCACAAACCACACAATTCTAGTTAGGGTCTAACACTCCGTGACTCAAGTCGGTTTCCATGTGCCGAGATTTCCCTAAACTAATGTCTTCAAATCATACATGCCACTCGTTGTTTTGGACGAAATAAAACTCTGTCCCCAAGTGGTTATTATGGACAAAAATAAAAATCCGTCCCCGCATGTATGCTTTACTACATTAATTTAGTTTAATCCCGACACATGTAGGATTCACAAGCGTGGTGGAATCCGATGAGTATATGGGACCACGAGAAGGTCTATATACTAGTGTGACGACTCCACTATTTTTCTAGAAACCCCAAAAAGGACCACGTCCTTCCGAATTTTGTAAATAAATAAAAAAAGAGTCTTTTCTTTATGTGGTTTGAGTCTTTACTCTTGTTTGTGGGTGAAATAATTTTATCCAAAAGGTGTTTGTGGAGCCATCCTAAGATTGACCGTATTCTCTCCATAGGTCCAATGGCTTCAAACGGCAACGACAACGGCATTCCCGTGTCCAACGAAAGGCTCTTCAACATAATAAGAGCCATGGGGGAACAAATGGATAGACTTGTCGAGGATGCCCGCCGCAAGGATGATTTATGGCAAGCCCGTCATTATCTCGAGAGGAGAATTCATAAGGAAGAAGTGTCCGAACTTAAGGCCCGTTTACGGGAGTTCACCGACAACAAGGCAAAGGTCAACGGTAAGGCATGTTCAAGTGGCTCGCCCCTCAAAAGTCACAAAGGTTCTACCAACGACCGTGTCTACACTCCCCTCCAAGGTATGACCGTCACCAAGGCCTATGAAGATCTCAAAGCAAAGGGAAAATTTCTCCTCTCCAAGGGTACAAGCAACCACAACCATTGCGTCGCAACCATGCCCACCACAAGTGGTGTGACTATCACCTATGCAGCGGTCACCTCACCAAGGATTGCTTCTCCATCCGCAACATCATCCAAGACTTGATTGACAATGGTGAGTTTACCGTGGTTGAAGAACAACAGTTAGAGAGTGAGAACATGCAAGAACTCATCAAGGAAGGGGCTCAGATTTGAAATGGGGCCTCAACAAGAGATCATGCCACAAGGAAGACTACAACGACAATGGGGGCTACAACATCAATCTCCGTTTCTCTTTCTCTACCTAGTAATAGGATAAAAAAAAGAGTCAAAAGTCCTCTTAAGTGTGCATTAACGTTTTCTCTCGTCCTATGTTAAACGTTTGAGTCCATTGAGTCATCAAATAAAGGTCGTTCTTGTCCTCATACACTCCTCCAAGTTTTTCAATTTAATTCTTGGCAAAATGATAAAAAAATATCTAAACAAGTTTTGGAATGAAGGCCATCGCTTGAACGCCTAGGGGCTAAACATCGACGACGGCATCAACAACGAAGACATCAACAACGACAAAATCAAGACAAAGAAAGGTGGAGCAACAATCATGAAGCAAAGTTTTCAAAAGAGGATAAATAAATAAATAATAATAATAATAATAATAAAAAAAAAAAAAAAAAGCTCGCTAGGTTGAAATCCTCAAATCAACCTAGGCAAAAGTTAGAGCACAAAAAAAAAAAAAATCCCCCTTCATTCAAAGAAGTTCACAACAACAATATCATTCCACCAAACGAAGGACGAAGCAACATCGACAACAATCACGACGAAGCAACAATTCATCACTGCGAATGGAGAATCCACAAGAACTACGGTGACCTGAGCCTCTTCACTGGAGGAACGTAGGCTGTCACGACCCAAAAACCCGTCTCTATTTTATTATTAAATAATTAATTATTTATCTATTTATTTGATTATTTATTTATGTGCGCAGTTTATATCTCATAATATTAATTTGTGTCTAGCATTATTTGGTTGATATTGTGTTAAGTGGGTAGTAGGGAATTATTGGTTAGAAGGGTTATTTGGGTTATGTGTTAGTAGGGCATGAGGGGGCTTAAGTGTAAGTTTTTAAAACTCTTTTACTAACTCTCTCCCTACTCTTCCTTCTCCCTCACTCTCTTCCTCACCACACACACACACTGCATATCTCTCTCTCTCTCTCTTCCATGGAAAAGGTAAGAAATTTCCTCTCCCTATTTCCTTCATTTTAGTCATCTTCCTCTCATCTTTTCTTAGTACTCATTTTACGAAATGTGTTTAGATCGTCGATAGGATCGTGTAGAGCAAAAAATATTTGAATTCCGTCTCATTCCGTAAAATTCAAGTAAGTTGCTTTTCCCCCATTTTTATGCTAAAATGTTCATCTTTAGTGTATGTAATGCTTTAGTTCATATATATGTCATTTTGGTTGAGTTTGGAATTTATTTGTATTTTGTTCATCTTTTGTGATTTTGAGAATGTTGGGATCAAATCTTGGTTTAAGGTTGCTAGATGATGTTATTTAGGTCCCTTATAGGCTTATATGTTGTTTTGGGTACTTGGGTATGCTAATAGAAGTGTTGGAAATGTTGAGTTTTGAAATGGGTAAGGTTTATGTTTGATTTTGGTAAGAACATTGAAGAACCCAGCTGAAAATCCTACCCAGTTCGTCGACCAGGCGCCCGCCCGGGTTGATCCAGGTGCCCGCCTACCTGGCCATTTTCCTGTTGCCAACCTTCTGATCAAATGAGCGCCCGCCTGACCCCTAGCGAGCTCCCGCCCGCCCCCTGTTCTGGAAATCTGCCTTTTTTGCTTGTTTAAGACTAGGTTGCTCCCTTAGTTTAAGTTATATTATTCTAATTAATTTAAGTTAACTTCGTGGAACACTTTATTAATTGGAATTGGTTCCTTTGTGAATAAATATGTTATGAAATTTGATTAAGTATCGTTTTGGGAATGTTGGACATCTTTGATGTGTTGTTTGGATTGGTTTACCTTTGTGGTGATTTATTTGGAATGGTTCCCTACTTTGGAATCATTTGTTGTTCATTTAAGCGAGTATTTATTACTTAGCATTTATTTGAAAGTCCAGCTGGTTATTTGTGTTCGAGTCAGGCAATGGATAATGCTATAATGGCACAAGCCAAGTCCAGTATAGCATCGCCCATTGGTCCTTCTTTCCTCATCCAGATCGGCCTTGGTTGGGATGAGCTAGCTTCCTTCGGAAGTAGTCTAGCTAACTTTTTGGAGTATGACTTTGTGTCATGACTCCCGTCCTTTGTGACATGTTACTTTGTTATGGTTCCGGTACCGGGGTTTTCTCTTCAGCTCTTATGCTACTATAAAGATGTTGATTGGTTGATTGTTGAATCTGCGCAGCGATCCTTTATTTGGTTCTATCAGTTGGGAAACCTCGGCTAATATCCTTTGTTATTTATTTATTTCCGCTGCTATCTGTTAACTGTTATTGCTATGTGCTATATGTGATTTATTATTGTTTATTGCATCATAGCATGTCATGCAGTTGCATTAGTAACTTATTGAGATTTATCTCACCCCCTTTCTTTTATCTTTGTTTTTCCTTAACCCCCCCTAGGAGGAAAGGATTAGTACTCGCTGATCACGAGAAGGACGTCGAGTGTGGCAGTAGCTTTTGGGAAGGTTGTTTCGGTTTTCATTATTTAAATTTATAACCTTTGGGATAGTGTCACCAAACATTGACGTCATTAAGAATTGTGTATTTTGTATTTTGGGGTATAAGCTTGTGGAGCTTATGCTAGTTATATTTTGTTGTTGTCAAGCTTGAATTTACAAAACTTGTACTATCATCTTTTGGTATAAAACGGAATTTTTATCTTCAGTATTTTGGTATTTGTATGTTAAGTCGATGTCCAGTTCGCGTGCTCTTGGCCCGCGGGGTCGGGGTCGCGACAGTTGGTATCAGAGCTATGGTTTAGCTCTAAGTTTAAGTATAGGTGGACTAGTATGACCTAGGAGGGTAGTTGTGTTCGGAGTGAGTAACGGTTGTTGTTTTATGCAGGCACTTATTCAACATGGCAAGAAGAAGAAGTGGTGAAGGTAACGCCGGAACTTCAAATCAGAATGAAACAAGAGATGAAGCCCGTGCAATGTTTCAGGGTATGTTTGAGGCGGCCATGAAGGCTATTCATGACCAAGGGCCGAGAGTAGAGCAAGCACCACCACCCCGTTACGGTTTGGAGCAATTCTTGAAACTGAAACCGGCGGAGTATAATGGGGAACCCGATGTGAAGAAGGCCGAGCTATGGATAGAATCAATGGAGAAAATTTACGATGTCTTTGGTTGCACTGGTGAGGATAAGGTCCGATTTGCGTCCTATAAGCTTGTGGGTGCCGCCGAACATTGGTGGAAAGGGATTAAAGCAAGTTGGGACGAGACTAATACACCGTATGCCTGGGAATTGTTTGTGCGGAAATTCAAAGAGCATTTTATTCCGGTGGTTGACCAGAACTGGAAAGAGATCGAGCTTTTTAATTTGGATCAAGGCTTGTTGTCCGTGGCTCAGTACTCGGCTAAGTTCACAGAAATAGCCAGGTATTGTGACTATCTTGTGAGGACGGAGGAGCAGAAAGCAATGGGGTTCATCCGAGGTTTGAAGACATCTATCCGGACTCAGCTTATAGCTCAGAGGATTCTGACATTCCAGGATGCCGTGGATCGTGCATACCTAATCGAGCAAGACATTGGGGAACATAAGAGGAAGACCGAGGTCGCGAACACGGGTAAGCAAGGAAGTCATACCAAATCACAACCACATCAGCGTTCAGATAACCGAGGTATTTCGAGAGGACCATCTCAGTTTAAAGGACAACCCGCACCAAGGAATCCGAGTACTACTCCGGGGAACCAAAATAGGAGGATTTGCACCTATTGTCAGAGGGAAGGCCATTCAGAGGACCGGTGTTGGAAGAAACAGGGTAAGTGTACCAATTGTGGTCAGTTGGGGCATTTTCCAAAAGATTGCCCGAGGTTCATAGGCCAACCATCAGGGTCAGGAGCTGGTTCTTCTCAAGGCCAGAAAAGAGATGCTTCGGGAAAGCCCAAGGTCCAAGGAAGGGTATTTTCCATGAATCAACAACAAGCTACCGATGATCCTTCTGTTATTGGAGGTATAGTTTTTGTGTCTAATGTGAGCGCTCGTGCGTTAGTAGATCCAGGATCATCGCATTCTTACATATCTGTGCAATTTGCTTCTTTGCTAAATGCTGCATTTGAGTCTTTACCTTATGTGCTAGAGGTGTCGACCCCTATAGGAGAATGTTTGGTGACTGATAGAGTATTTCGTGCTTGTGATGTGCTTATTTGTGGTCGTGTCTTGTGTGCGGACTTGGTAGTCCTTCCGATTCAAGACTTTGATGTTATTTTGGGTATGGATTGGTTGAGCAAGTTTCATGCTTCTGTTGATTGTCGTAAGAAAGTTGTTACTTTTTCTATTCCCAATGTGCCTAAGTTTGTTTTTGAGGCTAGTCCTTTGAGTAGAAAAATTCGTTTAATTTCTTATGTGAAAGCGAGAAAATTATTGCATCGTGGTTGTGAGGGTTACTTGGCTAGTGTGCTTGATACCAAGAAAGAATCACCTGGTTTGGATAGTGTTCGGGTAGTTAGAGAATTTCCTGATGTTTTCTCTTCTGAGTATGATATGTGTTGGTCCCAAAGGGCAACAAGGGTATGAAAAATAGCTAGAGGGGGGGTGAATAGCTGTTTTAAAATTCTTTTCGTACCCTTGAAAAACTCAATTGCAAATGCGCACTTTATCAAGTAAGCATTATGATATGCGCCTAAGTGAGTGAGTGAAATGCACAGCGGAATTTAGTAATGTAAATAGGCGCAAAGTATGATAAAGGGGGCGCACACACACTCTAAGTATTTTGGCTCAAAGTGGGTGAAATAAGAAACTAAGTCAAATGAGTTAACATCACAACACAATTCAGTTCAATCAATCTACAATGAGTAAACAATCAAATAGTGAGTGAAGATAATAACTTGAAAGTAAATGACAAGATAATAACACAAGCTATTTGGAGAGGTTCGATCAATGAAAGATCTATGTCCTCTACCAAGATGGTTAGTCTTGGATTTCTAATGGAGATCTTATATAATGAGTGAGTGTTACAAATTACAACTTTTGAGCTTCTACACTAACTCAAGATCTAGTATTCTATGAATGAACAAATCCAAAAACAATAACCGGTGTATCTCTAAAAGAAGGATCTAAGTGATCAAACTTAAAGAGGTGCGTGTGTGATTTTAGTATCAAGGCTCTTTAGATCTTTATGATTTAGAGCACAATGAAACTAAAGTGTTATAGCTTGAAGATCTGGGCTAAGGATGAAGGTATGAAGATGTTCTTGAGGAATTCTGGAAAAACGAAGGCAATCTTCAAATCTTCAACAAATGCTTTGAGAGAGAAATTCTTGAAATTCTTAGCAAAACTCAGCAACTTCAAAATGTTGAAGTTATGGGGTATTTATAGTGAACTTAAAAAAACTAGCCGTTGGAGATCCTTGTGGATAAGATGAGCTGTTGCTCGTTGATTGGAGCATGCATATATTATGGTCATTTTGACACTCAACATAAATGTGACCGTTGTGAACACGTGTCAACAGATTAGGCGTATATGCATCTTTTAACCACCGTTGGATCATTTGCGTAATTTGAATTCTCTTCAAGTCTTTGAATCTTCAATAAATCACTGAGTGTTGAATAAACACTTTGAGGCGCGTTGAGCCAAGAGGCGCGTTGAGAATGCGCGCGCTAAGACATATGAGGGGCATGGCTCGTATAATCAAAATGAGGCGCATAGCGCGTATGAGGCGCATAGCATTTCTTATAAGAATGCTTATATGCGCGCGCTAGAAGGCGCATGGCGCATAGGCGCATGGCTCAACTCAAAATGTGATTTTCTTGAATCTTGATCTTCTTGCCCTATTTCTAAGCCTATTCTATAACAATGGACAACCTAAAAAATGAAGTATAAATACTTCTTACATGTGGGTCTAAAGTCCATGAAATAAAACTTAGGTGATGGATCAATCAAATCTAATAAATCCTATTACATAAAAACTGAGATATATGTGGGCATACCCAATAATCTCCCCCTATTTGATTGATGCCATTACCTACTATATCAAGGACAAACATTATACTTGATAAAAACATGTCCAAATGAATGAAATTGATAATTCATGTCTCAAGTTAATGCACACACTAGTCCAAGATATAGATTTCTAATCTATTCCAATAGGGATAACACATTACATATGGAAAGAGAGAAACGATAGTTCAACACATTCAAAATGATATATGAATTTTAGTTTTAAAATGAGTTTAAACCAAGTTTAAACTTAATGCATGAAAATATGAAACAATTCCATATGATGCATATGAATTTAAACAATATTCATTGTTCTACAAACAAGGAGTTTGAGTGAACAAGGTTTGATAATAAGTGATGCATTGTTCTCATTAAAACTTGGGATGTAGGAGTTACAGATTACAAGTTTTGAATAGAACAAAAACAAAAGGTGCTAAAACAAGTAAGCACAAAATCACTAACACAAAAGAGTTGTTTCTATTACAAAAGATTCTAATAACTTACAATCAAAATAGAAACTAAGGGTTGGGAGGCGCATCATCGTCCTTCAATCCTTCAATGATCTCTGAAACAGAGCGCTGAATTTGGTTTGCAAGCTGATGACTACGGTTCACTAAACCATGAGTGTCCGTGACGCCGTCTCTGAGGTAGCGCAAATGACCAACATTGATGTTTTGATATTCATCAATGGTGCGTTGAGTAATGGCTTGATGTTGAGCGACATTTTTTGCAACGTTCTGAAAGTTTGCTTCAATGGCAGCCTGCGCTGAAACAATGTCAGAGGAAATCCTATCTGAGCGCCTGTCTGCGCTGGAGTGAGCGGCGTTGAAGTGGGTGACAACTAACTCCTTCAAGACTTCAATCTTTGAAAGCAGGGAATTAATGTCAACATGCGCGCTAGGAGCAGGAGCAGGGCTGGAAGAGGGCGCATGAGATCCAGGCGCATGTGAATCAGGAGCAATTGGAGCAGCGCTGGGTTCATCATTTGGTTCTGCGCCATAGACAGATAGTCCCAGGATTTGTAGCTCATCCTTAACTTCGTTGAGCTTATCAACAATGCTCAATAACTTATGGCTATCTCCAGCCACCATTTCAAACAGTTTCCTTATATCACCCGCTATGTTCAACTCTACTTCCTTTATAGCGTTTATAAAATCTTGGCCATCGGTGAGTTGGATGCCAGCGCTAATTCGCTCGTGAAGAGAAGCAAGAGTACCTTTGAATAAATCGTTCATCTGATCAATAGCATCATTCCACTGTTGAGGGGTCAGGAAGTGTTTGTCCTTGATGTTGGCATCTATGCGCTTTATCTCCCCCTTAATGGCAGCAATCTCATCAGCCTGCTGGGTAAGCATTGAAGTATGAAGCTCTAATTGTGAGTTCATTTGAGACTGGCCTTGCTGGAGTTGCTGGAGAAGAGAAATGACCACACTCATATCAAGAGTGGGAGGAGGAGGCGCAGGAGTAGAGGGGCACGGAGTAGGAGCGCGGGGAGGTGATGGAAGATACTCTGCACTTGAAGAAATTTCTTCAGGATGAGGCGTAGGAGCCTTTGGGCGCACAGAAGATGGTTTGCGCCTTAAAGGTTCTGGCTCCCCCTGAGGTTGATCCTCAATATCTTCACCAAATAAATCTGCAGAGATTTTTTCTTTGAGTTGTTTTCGATCAGATGGAGGCGCATGAACAGCTGGAGGCGCATCAGAAGCAGGCGCGCGTGCATCAGCGCTAGACCCTGCGCCTTTGCGCCTTTCAGAGTTAGATAAATCAGCAGCCTGTTTCAATCTGAATTCATCATCCCTTTTCAACTGCGCTTCCAGTCTACTGGCTTCTTTAGCGCGTTTCAGCTCTTTTTCTTCTTCAGTGTCGGTTCTGGGGCGCTTAGCAGGTCTGCTTGGTTCTTCAGCAATCCCTTTGCCTTTGCCTTTAATTGCGCCAGGTCCAAATTCTGCGCGTGGCGCTACTGTAGCTTCTTCTGCACCATCTGCGCCAGCTGCTTCTTCATCAGAATCAGTGGCCTCATCTACTAACTGAGCGCCTTTCACCCTTGGCGCGCGCCTGGCCATGCGCTTTTGTGAATACGTGTGTTTGAATTTGGGATATTCATAAGAACATTAAAATTATGAGAGTCGCCACGCCGTTTTAATTAAAGACAAAACATTGAAAAAAACATTTTTAGTGGGTTCGGGGGTCAAATTACAACAAGAGAAGAATATTGAACGTTATTACTCCTATTGCCCGAATTGATCGGTCTTTCTATCATGATGAATGTGTTAGTAGTGTGTTAGTGATTGAGACCGGATCCGAAGATTGCCTACGTTCCTCTCAATGTGAGAAGCTCAGGTCAGCGTAGTTCGAGAAGAATTTAGAATAGGCAGAAGAATCGGGATCATGCATAATGAGGGGGAATTACCTAAAGTTTAGGGTTTAGAAGTAGTTCTTAGATCATCCTTGGGTTGATGAACCCTAGATCATCATCGGCTATGAAATAACATGTAATTATGAAGATCGCCACCCTAAATATGGCATAAATAAGGTTTTAATCTAGAATATGATGAATATGCGAAGAACATATTATGAACATATGAATGCCATGAAGAAAATATGAATAAAGATGTTAGGAACATGAATATTATGAAGAACACATGAATAAACATATTAAGAATATGAATATTATGAAGAACACATGAATAAACATATTAAGAATATGAATATTAAAGATCTACATTAGAAATAATGCAAGAACATGAAGAAAAGTTAGAAAACTTACCTTTGTTGGCAAGAAATAACCTTGGATCTTCTTGGGATTCTTGAGAGTGTTTTTGGAGGCTTGAATGACTTGATTTGGGGGCAAAATCGTCACTTGAAAGCTCTAAAATTCGGATCCCCTATTATGAGGCAAGGGAGGTCTTTAAATAAGAAACTGATGGAGAGATCTGACGGTCCAAATCATCCGGGGCGGATGTGGCCGCGTGGCCAAGATGGAGGGCGGCGGCGAAAGTGGCCGCGTGGCCATCGTTACGCGCTGACTTGAAATTCAAGCTAGGGTTTTACTGTTCATACAAGGCAACCCTAAATGTCCATATTTAATGTTTTCTAGAACATTGAGCTATTTTTGGGAATCCGGGACAAGTCTTTGCAAGGTTTCTAATTCCTATAAAGTCCTTGTATATTTGGGAAAGCCCTAATAAACTCATTTTCAGATCGGGTACTAACAGTAGCCCCTCGGCGACGCTTCTTGCAAGGCAATGGAGGGTCGACGATAAAAATAGGAACCGTTCTGAAACATGAGTTTCAAAACAGAGGAAAGGTAAGGGAACGGCTGAACCTTGGCAGGCGACCTACGTATCCGCGGGGGAATCAAGCCAACGTAGTTCAAATCTGATGGGGAAATTGAGGATGATTGTCCTCTGATGGGGAGCAACGCTTTCTGCTGGGGAAAATGCACCTGCTGGGGATGAGAGATGACCATGTCGGTCGGATGGCTGAACCTTTTCAGGTTTCCTACGTATCCTTGGAGGAATCAAGTCGGTCGTAGTTCGAAGGGATTAGGGAAAAACGAGTCATCGGACTTCTGCTAGGGATAATAAACCTACGGGCACTATCCTGTATGAAGAACGAACATTCGTTAGGAAATGAAGTCATTTGAAGCAAGAGGGATAATGGGACAATAAACACTACGTTGTCTAAATAATCCCGAGGTGGAATAATAAACGCTGAGGTAAACGCAAACAGAAACGCCCGGGTTTCTGCCGATCGCGCTAAAATAATTGGATGCTGGATCTTTCGCAAACAGAAACGCCGAGGCTTCCGCCAGTCACGATCGATCTAGGATGCGTATGTCATAGAGACGCCGAAGTCTCTACAACCATACGAATCCTAAGCAAATATTAGGAAGTGCTAAAATAATAGATGTTAGATCTCTCGCAAACAGAAACGCCGAGGCTTCTGCCAATCGCGATCGATCTAGGATGCGTATGTCATAGAGGCGCCGAAGTCTCTACAACCATACGAATCCTAAGCAAATATTAGGAAGTGCTAAAATAATAGATGCTGGATCTCTCGCAAACAGAAACGCTGAGGCTTCTGCCAATCGCGATCGATATAGGATGCGTATGTCATAGAGGCGCCGAAGTCTCTACAACCATACGAATCCTAAGCAAATAATAGATGCTGGATCTCTCGCAAACAGAAACGCCGAGGCTTCTGCCAATCGCGATCGATTTAGGATGCGTATGTCATAGAGGCGTCGAAGTCTCTACAACCATACGAATCCTAAGCAAATACTAGGAAATGCTAAAATAATAGATGCTGGATCTCTCGCAAACAGAAACGCCGAGGCTTCTGCCAATCGCGATCGATCTAGGATGCGTATGTCATAGAGGCGCCGAAGTCTCTACAACCATACGAATCCTAAGCAAATAATAGATTCTGGATCTCTCGCAAATAGAAACGCCGAGGCTTCTGCCAATCGCGATCGATCTCGGATGCGTATGTCATAGAGGCGCCGAAGTCTCTACAACCATACGAATCCTAAGCAAATAATAGATGCTGGATCTCTTGCAAACAGAAACGCCGAGGCTTCTGCCAATCGCGATCGATCTAGGATGCGTATGTCATAGAGGCGCCGAAGTCTCTACAACCATACGAATCCTAAGAAAATATTAGGAAATGCTAAAATAATAGATGCTGGATCTCTCGCAAACAGAAACGCCGAGGCTTCTGCCAATCGCGATCGATCTAGGATGCGTATGTCATAGAGGCGCCGAAGTCTCTACAACCATACGAATCTTAAGAAAATATTAGGAAGTGCTAAAATAATAGATGCTGGATCTCTCGCAAACAGAAACGCCGAGGCTTCTGCCAATTGCGATCGATATAGGATGCGTACGTCATAGAGGCGCCGAAGTCTCTGCAACCATACGAATCCTAAGCAAATATTTGGTGAAAAATGGAAATTTTAAGGGGTTTTCCATACCCAAAGGTAACGAATATCAGTAAAAATAGCGTTTAAGGGCACCTACAATGGATGAAACAGGTTAGGGGTAAAAATGGGATTTTACATGCGGAGGCAAAGATGATGGATCGTTATTAAGTCGCAAACGGGATGAACTCTCAAGGAGTCATGAAGGTGATAGACTCTCAGGGAATCTCAGAAGTGGTGGACTCTTGGGGAGTCGCAAAGGTGATGGACTCTCGGGGAGTCGCCAAGGTAAAGGACTCTTTGGTGAGCAAAGGACGACCACGGAAAGCGTAATGTTTGGGATCCGCTTACCCTAAATTAGGAGGAATACATAATATGAGGCTACGAACCATTAAGATGAAGGTATTAGGTAAGGGACATTTTGCTTGGTTGCTTAGGCTAGGACCTAAGGCTTCTAAGGAAAGGGGATGGGTAGCCTCTTAGCCTTGAGATACGGATGCAAAAGATGTTATGGTTGTTTAGACTTGAGATTGTGTCTTGGATACAATGTGGGTTTCCTAGGCTTACGGGCTAGGGTTTGGAGAGAATGCGACTACCTAGGCTCGAGGCTAGGGTTCGGAGAGAATATGGAAAGGCTATTGTATCCTAGGCATAAGACTAGCGGGGGATTGAGATTATAAATTTCCTAGGTTTCGAGACTAGGGTTTCGGGAATTTGGAAAGGATGTTGCACACAGGGCTTTGGAAATTCCCTAGAACTTGGGCTAGGGTTAAAGAGGGTGGTGCTTCCAAGGCTTGAGACTAGGGTTTGGAGAGAATGCAGATTCCTAGGTTTGGGGCTAGGGTTTGGAGAGGTTGAGGTTTGGGAACTTCCTAGATGTTAGGGTTTCGAACATGGGTTTGGAAACTGGTGTTTAAAGACCATGACTCTCCTAGGTTTGGGACTAGGGTTTAGAAATATCCTAGGCTTCGAGGCTAGGGCTTGGAGTTGTGGTAGGTTCAGAGGTTGCAAAGGTGTTGGCTTTAGACCTAAGGCTGGGAGTTGAAAGGGTTGTGACTTCCTAGGCTTGAGACCACGGACCGTTGGGAAGAGGCATTGCTTTTGTGGAAGGTCCACTAAGCTTGATGTTAGGGTTCACCATTTTCTGGGATTGGTGACTATGGCTTGGAAAGGTTCATGGTAACCTAGGCTTTAGGCTAGGTTTTAAGGCTAAGGACTGTAAACTTCCTACGTTTTGAGACTAAGGTGAAGGAGTTTCCTAGGTCTAGGACTGGGGTTTGAAGGGAATATTCAATCCTAGGCTTGATGATAGAGTTTAAAGAGGATAATTTCTACCTAGGCTTGAGGCTAGGGCTTTAGAAAAAGTGCGACTACCTAGGCTTGAGGCTAGGGTTTAGAGCGAATGCGACTACCTAGGCTCGAGGCTAGGGTTTAGAGCGAATGCGACTACCTAGGCTTGAGGCTAGGGTTTAGAAAGAGTGCGACTACCTAAGCTTGAGGCTAGGGTTTGGAGCGAATGCGACTACCTAGGCTAGAGGCTAGGGTTTAGAGCGAATGCGTCTTCCTAGGCTTGAGGCTAGGGTTGATTGAGTTTTGGACAGGGCATTATATCCTAGGTTTTGGACTAGGGTTCAATAAAACGGAGAATTGAGATTGTAAATTTCCTAGGTTTCGAGACTAGGGTTTCGGGAATTTGGAAATGATGTTTCATACGGGGCTTTGGAAATTCCCTAGAATTTGGGCTAGGGTTAAAGGGGATGTTGTGGTTTCCTAGGCTTAAGGCTAGGGTTTAGATAGGATATGTGACTACCTAGGATCAAGGCTAGGGTTTAGGAAGGGTGTAGCTACCTAGGATCAAGGCTAGGGTTTAAGAAGGATGTAGCTTCCTAGGCTTTAGGCTAGGGTTTAAAAGGATGTAATTACCTAGGCTTGAGGCTAGGGTTCAGAGAGAATGATATGACTACCTAGGCTTGAGGCTAGGGTTTAGAGAGGATACGTGACTACCTAGGATCAAGGCTAGGGTTTAGGAAGGGTGTAAATACCTAGGCTCTAAGATAGGGTTTGGAAGAGATGTAACTACCTAGGCTCGGGGCTAGGGTTTAGCAAGGATGTAATTACCTAGGCTTGAGGCTAGGGTTCAGAGAGAATGATATGACTACCTAGGCTTGAGGCTAGGGTTTAGAGAATGTGTTTACCTAGGTTTAAGGCTAGGGTTTGGAGACTGAAAGAATTTGAAGGTTTGTCTTGGTTTAGACCGAGCAAGTTTGAGGTCTAAGAGTGTTGCGGTTTGGGGCAGGTGAGCTCGATACCTCATGGCTGGATAGGCTCGATAGGTTAGACCTAGGCTAGAGTGCTAGGGCTTAGCTAGGGTAAGACTCAGACATGTGTTAAGGAGACCGGGGCCTAATGGAATGCTAGGCGTGAGATCTAGGAGATCGAAGGCTAGGCAGGGTAGCGTTGGGACATAAGGCTTTCAAGCGGGTAAGTCTTTTGTCCTAGAGAAACCGTGTTATAGGTTAGGACCAAGCAGGCTTGAGGTCGACCAAGGAGCAACGGATTGGGATTGGATGATCCTAGTACCTAATACGCATGTCGGGCTTCGATCCTAGAGTGTTTGAAAGTTTAGGCTAGGTGCGAACCATAGGTGCGGGAAATGGTTTTGGATATATGACCATGTTGGTGCTTTAGGTAAAGGGATTGAGTGTCCAAGACTTTGCTTGAGTACAATAGGTACCTAAGCTGGTTTGGGTATGCTTAGGTCCTAAGTTTGTCTCAGAGGTCATTGCGCGTGACCAAGCTCGTTCGGCAATTGCGAATGTGGGTTTGGTATGGGACCAAAGGTGTTAAGCGCACGATTTTTGACCGGACGGGTTTTGATATCTTTATGGCATATCACGGTACGCGGGAGGTCCTATGCGTTCGAGCACGTTTGAGGTTTGGACTCGTGGGGAAGAAAGGCTTGAGATCCATGGAGTTCAAGGGTGGACCTTGTAGGTGGCGAGGTTTGGACTCGGCTCGGATTAAGTAGGTTAGAGACCTAAGGGGTTGAAGGTCAGACTAGGAAGTCTTTTGAAGCTAAGGAGTGACACTAGGTTGGTACTTGGTAGGTTTAAGAGTGGTAGGGTCATGGCTTGGACATGACGGGAGTCGGGAGACGTAGATGTGTCGCTTTTAGTCGGACCAAGTAGGCTTAGGAATTAAAGAGTCCAAAGGGTGGAGGTCTAAGGTTATAGACCTAGAGAGTGGACAGTTTTGTGACCTAAAGGGTTTAGGAGTTGAGACCTAACGTGTGGATCGGATATGCTAGAGACTTAAAAGATAGGCGATTGGTAGACTCGAGTGGTCTTGGGATCTAAAGGATCGCTCAACAGGTTAGACTGAGTAGACCTAAGAGGTTGGACCTAGGAGGATAAGAGAGCTATTGCTTAGACAAGGTAAGGATGAGTACGTGTTGGTAGGTTTGAGATCTAGGAGATCGGGTAGGCTTGGGACCGGTAGGTTCGGGACCTAATGGTTCATCCTAAGGACTTGGCTTTGGCTTACCGGTTTAAGGTTTGAAGGTCTGGGTAGAATCGGTTTAAGACCTAAGGGGTCATGCTACAAACTTGCGGTAGGTCGAACTAAGGGGTTATGATGTAATCTAGGTAAGACTCACCGGGTAGGTTCGGGACCTAAGGAGTTATGGTGTAACCTAGGTAAGACTGACCGGGTAGGCTTGGGACCTAGAGAGTTGAGGGTTTAGTCCTAAAGGTTCCCTAAAGTGTAGGAGATAGGGTAAAGGACCGAGTCAACTCTGGGAATCACATAGATGGGTCCTGGACGGACTGAAGATGTTTTTACAATTTTGTGGAGACCGAGAGTGCGGGTTTATAAACAAAGTGTCGGGGAGGAGAAAACTTTATGAAAGTGTTATGATCTTATACAGATGCCTTATAATTAATTATGATTCTAATCAATCCAAATCGGTCGTCGCGTGTCGAGTTTTGACGATGAGGGGTGCCCTTCTTCTAAGTGTATCCTTGTTGACGCCTCGGTATTCTCTGGGAAACCAAATAGTCAACCCATTCCATCGGGGATTCTCTAATTTGGTGAGCGGGTACCCTTCCTCCTTTGAGAAATTCTACGTCGAGATTGATGATGAGGGATGCCCTTCTTCTAAGTATGTGCTTATCGAAGCCTCAATATTCTCTGAGAAAAACCCTATAGTCGACCCATTCTGTTGGGGAAGCCCCAGTTCGATAAGGGCGTAGAGTGGGGTATCCTACCTCCTTTGAGACGCACCATTTTTTCTGCCTAGACCGCCCTTGCGGGTTTTCAATCTAGCGGGCATCTCTTTTGCGTCATCATTTTTTTTTTTTTTTTTTGAAATCATTCAGTCGACTCAAAAAAGGAAAAAAGAATTGTTTGAAAACATGCGGGGGCATTTTGGGGAGAGTAAGAGAGAGAGAAATAGTACTCACACTTTGACTCTTTGGGCAACTGAGTATATATATGTACAAAAGGGAGGAAGCCCCTGCTTGACAGAAAGTAAGTGTTTAGCTCTTTCCTAGATTGTAGAACGGAAGACTTGTCGAGACATTTGAAAATTTTTTTATTCAAGATTCTCATTTGATTGCTCGAGAATGGACCTCGTTGATTAGTTATGCATCTTATGATTATGTTTTTAGACAAGTAGTCTCGAAATAATAAATTTTTTGATCAATTGTGAGTGAAGAAGTCAGGAGTAGAAATATGGGGCAAGAGAGAAGAGAAAGAAAATTGGCTATGAGGCGGGTTGTGTATATTTTGGACCGGACCCTAAGGTTGCCTACGTTCTCCTCAAGGTGAGGAGCTCAGGTCCGCGTAGTTCGGGGATGACCCTTGATGATGGTGTCGGGTTTCAGTGGGTATGTGTGGGAGGAAAGAAAGAAAGAAAGTTGGCCCAAGGTAGGTTATGTTTGGCTTTGAGTGGTTGCCCGGTTGACGATGAAGTTGGGTTTTGAGTTTAGGGGTGTGAGGTTCGTTTGAGGTGAGTTGTTCTTTGTAGCTCATTGCGGTGGATTACTCCTTTGTAGTTGTTGCAGTGGATTGCTGCATCGTAGTTGTCATGGGTTGCTGCCGTTTATCTACTTTGTTAGGAAAGAAAAGAAAATAGAACATTTGAGGTGAAAAGAAAATGGGACTTTTACTTTTCCATGGTGATAGCCCCTTCTATTTTCTTTTTCTTTTTTTTTATTTTATCTCTTTATGCACACCCTTTTTTTGCCTAGGCCGCCCTTTTGGGTTTTCAACCTAGCGGGCTTCTTTTTGTGCAATGCTCTAACTTTTGCCTAGGTCGCCCTTTTGGGTTTCAACCTAGCGAGCCATATATATATATATATATATATATATATATATTTGTACATGAAACATTGGGCGAGACAAGCCCCTAGTTTGCTTTCGCCTCTCTCGATTGCGAGGTAGATTCCTTATAGTTCAAGCGGCCTTTTGCTGGCGGCGGGCATCCTAGCCCCTTGATTTTCACCGGTAGAGCTCCATTGGATTATCACGTGCACCAATTAATGGCATGAATGACTTCGTGCACTTCTCTTACATTTGCGATGGAATACGGACAGCCCCAGTGTAACGGCATGTAGTACTCATGAAGGGAACAAACCAACCCTTTAAATTGTGGCCGCATGGATGTCTATTTGATGATGAGCAACCGTAGTCCATTTCTTTGTCACGACCTTATAAAAAGGGGTCTAATGGTGGGATGAGAGGCGTATGAGGATAGTGTATGGGAGAAGGTGTATATAGAGAGTGTACATGAAGTGTGTACAAGGGGTGAGTGTATAGAGAGAGTGTATGGGGGTAGAATGTAGAGAGAAGAGAAAGTGATTCGTTCATCCCAATTGATCGAAGCATTTGTTATTTTGAGATTAATCGTTTACTTAGTTATGTGAATGGATTGTGGGTCCATTTACCTTTTAATGAGTCGTCATTAATGAGTAAGATTAAGATTAATTCATCATATAAAGATAAAGCAATCAAGCGAAATGGTGAATAATACAATTTTCATGAAATTGATATATGCAAGCTTATGTCTCAAGTCTAGAGAGAAAAGAAAAGAAATAAAGACCCTTTTATTGGAACTAAAAGATTTAAACTGACTAGTCCGGGGTGGACTTTTACATAAAGAAACAAAAATCGTCCAAGGTGGACTTTTGACTAAGGACACTCTAGAACCTACGAAGACTGAATGACCCTTTTCATTTCTTTTATTTAAAGGAGGTAGCCCTAATTTCCTCTTTTGCCCATGCCCATGTATTCCGTTGGCGGGTGATGGCTCCGCTGTCAATGAGGCTTTGAATCTTTCTCCTCAATTGGAGGCAATCTTCGGTGTCATGCCCAATGTACTGGTGGTATTGGCAGTGTTTGGAGGGATCCAAGCCTTGCTTCACCCTACTTGGTTCATAGTTGAACAAAGGAGACAACTTTCCGGCTTGAACTAGACTTTTGAAGAGTTTGGCTAACGGCATACCCAAGTCGTCGAATTCGCGCTCGTCCTTCCTTTCACAAACTGTCTTTGAGGGTGATTTAGGTACCGGCACCCCTTGTTGATGAGTAGTCATAGGAGGCATCCCGACGGGGACAGTCTGTGGCGGCCCGTACATTTGAGGAGCGCACGGGTGTTGACATTGAGCAAGAGGGAGAACTCGACTGAGGTAATCATAAACGCCACGAATGTCAGACAAATGGCGCCTCTCGATATCTCTTAGGGTCTTATGCATCTCCTTCTGAAAGTGTGTTGCTTGCTCGTTGAGAATGGCCTTAAAGTGGATTGCTTGTTCATCGAGGATGGCTTCGAAGTGGGATGCTTGCTTACTGAGAGCAGTACCGGTGTAAAGGATTGTCTCGGGATCTTGGGTAGCAGCTTCAGTTGCAACTTCGATGTTCTTTGCAGCCGACATGATATACAACTCTAGTCATGAAAGAATTAGATTCGTATTTAATGATAAGGCATCGTTATAAAATCATTTTTTGGAAAAGAGTCGGTCTCCACATTTTTAAAATGCATTTTGGTAAAAAATTGAAAGTTTGACCGGGCCGAAGTTGCCTACGTTCCCCTTATCATGAGGGAGAGGTCCCACACAATAAGAAGCTCAGGTCGCCGTAGTTCGAATCAAGTTAGACTTTTAAAAAGAGGTGAGAGGTGACCATAGGGGTCAAAAAGAGGGAGATGACTCGGTCTGTAGTCAAGCATGGGTGAGGAAGACCTATAGGAATCAGGTAAGGTTTGACTTAAGGTTTGACCTAAATTTGACCTAAGGTTTGACCTAATGTTTGAGACAAGAAATGGTTCAAGCTAGGATGCGACGATAATGGTGGGTTGACCTAGATGGGTAAAGGATAGGTCGACCTAAATGAGAAGGGTTGGATTGACCTATATGGTGAATGAATCAAGATAGCGGGTTGTAGCGGTTTGCCTATGGGATGATCTAACCGAGATAGACATGGTTTGACCTAAGCGGGTCTAAGGTTGACCTATTCGGGTTGGTGGACTAAGGAAGGTTGGAGATTGACCTAGATGGATCCAAGATAGGTAAGTCGACCTAAGCGGGTCACGGGGTGACCTTGACGGGTCAAAGGTGAAGGGGTAGTTTTAACCTAATAGTGCACGGCCGAGTCTTGGTTCTTGCGCGGTCGAGCGGGCTGGTTGGGGCCGAGCGGGTCGTGGATATGGACCGGTCGGTTTTCTGGGCTATGGGGCACGGTTGGACTTATCTTTTGGACTGGTTTTGGATCGGATTTTTGGCTTGTATGGTGGACTCATGGGTTATGCATATGAAGCTTGGGTTGATGATGTTGAAGACTCATGTATGGGCTACAAATGGTAATGTGAGGATCATTTTATGATTTAATTTTTTTAGGATTTTAGTTTTTAGATGGCTTTACCTTTTGAGGCTTTGTCTTATTTATTGGACTTCGAGGTCCGGCTCCATATCCGACATTAAGTCGGGTGGTTGTCCCCCTCTTGTAATTTTATTTATTTTTAATTAATAAAATCCTCCCAGGTGCCGCCCTGGTTTCCAAAAAAAAAAAAAAAAAAAAAAAAAACCTAAGACGGAAAAGTTGACCTAAATGGGTCAAGGATGGTGTGTGGACCTAAACGGGTTGAACTAGGTTGGTCTGGACGATGGTGGGTCAAATAATGACGGTTTGACCTAAGCGGGTTAGGACCAAAGGTAATTGGGTTCACCTATGGAATCAAAGATTGACCTAAGAGGTCGAAAGCGGATAAGGTTGACCTAGGAGTCCAAGTTTGACCTAAGAGGTCGAAGGTGATTGGGTTGACCTAGGAGGTTAAAGGTTGACCTAAGAGGTCAACGGGTGATAATGTTGACCGAGGGGGTCAAAGGTTGACCTAGGAGGTCAAAGGTTGACCTAAGAGGTCAAAGATGATTAAGTTGACCTAGGGGGTCAAAGGTTGACCTAAGAGGTCGAAGGCGGATGAGGTTGACCTAGGGGGTCAAGGGTAGACTTAAGAGGTCAAAGATGATAACGTTTACCTAGGGGGTCAGAGGTGATAAGGTCGACCTAGGCGGTCAAGGGTTGACCTAAGAGGTCGAGGGTGATAAGGTTGACTTAGGAGGTCAAGGGTAGACCTAAGACGTCAAAGGCGGATAAAGTTGACCTAGGCGGTCAAGGGTAGACCTAAGAGGTCAAAGGCGGATGAGGTCGACCTAGGAGGTCAAGGGTTGACCTAAGAGGTCAAAGGCGGATAAAGTTGACCTAGGCGGTCAAGGGTAGACCTAAGAGGTCAAAGGCGGATGAGGTTGACCTAGGCAGTCAAGGGTTGACCTAAGAGGTCAAAGGTGGATGAGGTTGACCTAGGCGGTCAGGGTTAACCTAAGAGGTCGAGGGGTGACCTAAGAGGTCGAGGGTGATAAGGTTGACCTAGGAGGTCAAGGGTAGACCTAAGAGGTCAAAGGCAGATGAGGTTGACCTAGGCAGTCAAGGGTTGACCTAAGAGGTCGAAGGTGATAAGGTTGACCTAGGGGGTCAAAGGTTGACCTAGGAGGTCAAGAGCGGAGAAGGTTGACCTAGGAGGTCAAAGGTTGACCTAGGGGGTCAAAGGTTGGCCTAAGAGGTCAAAGGGTGGTAAGGTTGACCTAGGGGGTCAAAGGTTGACCTAGGAGGTCAAAGGTAGATAAGGTTGACCTAGGAGGTCAAAGATTGGGAAGGTTGACCTAGGCGGTCAAAGGTTGACCTAGGAGGTCAAAGGTAGATAAAATTGTCCTAAGAGGCCAAAGGATGGTGGGATTTTGGCCAAAGCGGGTCGAGATGAAGGGTAGACCCAAATGGATCGCTATGATGGGTAGGTAACCTAGATAGGCCAAGATGAGGAATTTTGATAGATAGCCTAAGGGGTGAGTGATGGACCTTAGAGGTCGCCTAGATGCAATGCACATTTTATTTTGAGAAAAGCTTTGCATTTATTTACATCCTAAATGGTTGATCCAAAGAGTGTCCTAATCTCTATGTGTGGGTTGACACGGGTAAGGTAAAAGGTTCCCACCGCTCGCGGAACGTACACGGTGAGTGGAGTAGACGAGTGACTCGAAAAGAGGGCGGCAGTAGCGCACAAATTCCTGCACATCGAATACTCCGGGTAATGGGGACCTGTGCAGTGCAGCACGGACTAGTGGTAGTGTGTGGCAAGAAACTAATTCTTTTTAGGGAGAAAAGAGGGAAGCTTTGAATGTTTAAATGATGCAATGCAATGCAAGAGAGAGGGAAGAAGAATGTACAAGGAAAATAGCAAGGTTTTGTTTGACCCTAATTCTTAGATGAAAATAACAAGGGTACAGAAATACAAGGTACAAGTATTAACATGGCAAAAATACAAGGTGCATGTGTAAACATAGCAAAGTGTGAGTTGCATGTGCAAACATGGCAACGTGTGAGGTGCATGTGCAAACATGGCAAAGTGTGAGGTGCATGTGTAAACATAGCAAAGTGTGAGGTGCATATGAAAATATGGCAGGTGTGTGCATGTGTAAACATGGCAAGTGTGTGCATGTATAAACATGGCAGGTGTGTGCATGTGTAAACATGGCAGGTGTGTGCATGTGTAAACATGGCAGGTGTATGCATGTGCATATGTAAACATGGCAGGTGTGTGCATGTGTAAACATGGCAAGCATGGCAGGTGTGTGCATGTGTAAATATGGCAGGTGCGTGCATGTGTAAACATGGCAGGTGTGTGCATGTGTAATCATGGCAGGTGTGTGCATGTGTAAACATGGCAGGTGTGTGCATGTGTAAACATGGCGAGTGTGTGCATGTGTAAACATGGCGAGTGTGTGCATGTGTAAACATGGCAAGTGTGTGCATGTATAAACATGGCAAGTGTGTGCATGTGTAAACATGGCAAGCATCATGATGTGATGAAAGTTAGACCCACTAAGTTTGAAAAAGTTTCAAAGCAGTCCCCAGCAGAGTCGCCACTGTGAATACGTGTGTTTGAATTTGGGATATTCATAGCAACATTAAAATTTATGAGTGTCGCCACGCCGTTTTAATTATAGCCAAAACATTGAAAAAAAGCATGTTAATGGGTTCGGGGTCAAATTACAACAAGAGAAGAATATTGAACGTTATCACTCCTATTGCCCGAATTGATCGGTCTTTCTATCATGATGAATGTGTTAGTAGTGTGTTAGTGTTTGAGACCGGATCCGAAGATTGCCTACGTTCCTCTCAATGTGAGAAGCTTAGGTCAGCGTAGTTCGAGGATGACCCGCTTGATGATGGTGTCGGGTTTCAGTGGGTATGTGTGGGAGGAAAGAAAAGAAAGAAAGTTGGCCCAAGGTAGGTTATGTTTGGCCTTGAGTGGTTGCCCGGTTGACGATGAAGTTGGGTTTTGAGTTTAGGGGTGTGAGGTTCGTTTGAGGTGAGTTGTTATTTGTAGCTCATTGCGGTGGATTACTCCTTTGTAGTTGTTGCAGTGGATTGCTCCATCGTAGTTGTCATGGGTTGCTGCCGTTTATCTACTTTGTAAGGAAGGAAAGGAAAATAGAACACTTGAGGTGAAAAGAAAATGGGACTTTTACTTTTCCATGGTGATAGCCCTTTCTATTTTCTTTTTCTTTTTTATTTTATCTCTTTGTGCACACCCCTTTTTTTTTTTTTTTTTTTTTTGCCTAGGCCGCCCTTTCGGGTTTTCAACCTAGCGGGCTTCTTTTTGTGCAATGCTCTAACTTTTGCCTAGGTCGCCCTTTTGGGTTTCAACCTAGCGAGCCATATTATTATTATTATTTTTTTTTTTTATATATTTGTACATGAAACATTGGGCAAGACAAGCCCCTAGTTTGCTTTCGCCTCTCTCGATTGCGAGGTAGCTTCCTTATAGTAAGCGGCCTTTTGCTGGTGGCGGGCATCCTAGCCCCTTGATTTTCACCGGTAGAGTTCCATTGGATTATCACGTGCACCAATTAATGGCATGAATGACTTCGTGCACTTGTCTTACATTTGCGATGGAATACGGGCAGCCTCAGTGTAACGGCATGTAGTACTCATGAAGGGAACAAACCAACCCTTTAAATTGTGGCAGCATGGATGTCTATTTGATGACGAGAAACCGCAGTCCATTTCTTTGTCACGACCTTATAAAAAGGGGTCTAATGGTGGGATGAGAGGCGTATGAGGATAGTGTATGGGAGAAGGTGTATATAGAGAGTGTACATGAAGTGTGTACAAGGGGTGAGTGTATAGAGAGAGTGTATGGGGGTAGAATGTAGAGAGAAGAGAAAGTGATTCGTTCATCCCAATTGATCGAAGCATTTGTTATTTTGAGATTAATCGTTTACTTAGTTATGTGAATGGTTTGTGGGTCCATTTACCTTTTAATGAGTCGTCATTAATGAGTAAGATTAAGATTAATTCATCATATAAAGATATAGCAATCAAGCGAAAATGGTGAATAAGACAATTTTCATGAAATTGATATATGCAAGCTTATGTCTCAAGTCTAGAGAGAAAAGAAAAGAAATAAAGACCCTTTTATTGGAACTAAAAGATTTAAACTGACTAGTCCGGGGTGGACTTTTACTTAAAGAAACAAAATCGTCCAAGGTGGACTTTTGACTAAGGACACTCTAGAACCTACGAAGATTGAATGACCCTTTTATTTTCTTTTATTTAAAGGAGGTAGCCCCAATTTCCTCTTTTGCCCATGCCCATGTATTCCGTTGGCGGGTGATGGCTCCGCTGTCAATGAGGCTTTGAATCTTTCTCCTCAATTGGAGGCAATCTTCGGTATCATGCCCAATGTACTGGTGGTATTGGCAGTGTTTGGAGGGATCCAAGCCTTTCTTCACCCTACTTGGTTCATAGTTGAACAAAGGAGACAACTTGCCGGCTTGAACTAGACTTTTGTAGAGTTTGGCTAACGGCATACCCAAGTCATTGTACTCGCGTTCGTCCTTCCGAACTGTATTTGAGGGTGGTTTAGGTACCGGTACCTGTCGTTGATGAGTAGTCTTAGGAGGCATCCCAACGGGGAAGTCTGTGGCGGCCCGTACATTTGAGGAGCGTACGGGTGTTGACATTGGGCAAGAGGGAGAACTCGGCTGAGGTAATCATAAACGCCACGAATTTCAGACAAATGGCGCCTCTCGATATTTCTTAGGGTCGTATGCATCTCCTTCTGAAAGTGTGTTGCTTGCTCGTTGAGAATGGCCTTAAAGTGGATTGCTTGTTCATCGAGGATGGCTTCGAAGTGGGATGCTTGCTTACTGAGAGCAGTACCGGTGTAGAGGATTGTCTCGGGATCTTGGGTAGCAGCTTCAGTTGCAACTTCGATGTTCCTTGCAGCCGACATGATGCAGAACTCTAGTCATGAAAGAATTAAGCCTCTTAGTTGAATTAAATTAGATTCGTATTTAATGATAAGGCATCGTTATAAAATCATTTTTTGGAAAAGAGTCGGTCTCCACATTTTTGAAATGCATTTTGGTAAAAAATTGAAAGTTTGACCGGGCCGAAGTTGCCTACGTTCCTCTTATCATGGGGGAGAGGTCCCACACAATAAGAGGCTCAGGTCGCCGTAGTTCGAATCAAGTTAGACTTTTAAAAAGAGGTGAGAGATGACCATAGGGGTCAAAAAGAGGGAGATGACTCGGTCCTTGGTCAAGCATGGGTGAGGAAGACCTATAGGAGTTGGTTTTGATTGAGTAGGGTATGGTTTGACCTAAGGTTTGACCTAAATTTGACCTAAGGTTTGACCTAAGGTTTGAGACAAGAAGTGGTTCAAGCTAGGATGCGACGATAATGGTGGGTTGACCTACATGGGTAAAGGATAGGTCGACCTAAATGAGAAGGGTTGGATTGACCTATATGGTGAATGAATCAAGATAGCGGGTTGTAGCGGTTTGCCTATGGGATGATCTAAGCGGGATGGACATGGTTTGACCTAAGCGGGTCTAAGGTTGACTTATTCGGGTTGATAGACTAAGGAAGGTTAGAGATTGACCTACATGGATCCAAGATAGGTAAGTCGACCTAAGCGGGTCACGGGGTGACCTTGACGGGTCAAAGGTGAAGGGGTAGTTTTAACCTAAGACGGACAAGTTGACATAAATGGGTCAAGGATGGTGTGTGGACCTAAACGGGTTGACCTAGGTTGGTCTGGATGACGGTGGGTCAAATAATGACCTAGGTGGGTCAAGATGACGGTTTGACCTAAGCGGGTTAGGACCAAAGGTAATTGGGTTCACCTATGGAATCAACGATTGACCTAAGAGGTCGAAAACGGATAAGGTTGACCTAGGATTCCAAGTTTGACCTAAGAGGTCGAAGGTGATTGGGTTGACCTAGGAGGTCAAAGGTTGACCTAAGAGGTCAACGGGTGATAATGTTGACCGAGGGGTCCAAGGGTAGACCTAAGAGGTCAAAGGTGGATGAGGTTGACCTAAGAGGTCAAAGGCGGATGAGAATGACCTATGGGGTCAAAGGTTGACCTAAGAGGTCAAATACGATAAAGTTTACCTAGGGGTTAAATGTGATAAGGTTGTCCTAGGAGGTCAAGGGTTGACCTAAGAGGTCGGAGGCGGATAAAGTTGACCTAGGCGGTCAAGGGTTGACCTAAGAGGTCGAGGGGTGACCTAAGAGGTCGAGGGTGATAAGGTTGACCTAGGAGGTCAAGGGTAGACCTAAGAGGTCAAAGGCGGATAAAGTTGACCTAAGGGGTCAAAGGTAGACCTAAGAGATCAAAGGTTGGTACGGTTGACCTAGGGGGTCAAAGGTTGACTTAAACGGATAAGATTGACCTAGGGGGTCAAAGGTTGACTTAAACGGATAAGATTGACCTAGGGGGTCAAAGGTTGGCCTAAGAGGTTAAAGGGTGGTAAGGTTGACCTAGGGGGTCAAAGGTTGACCTAGGGGGTCAAAGGTTGGTTTAAGAGGTCAAAGGTAGATAAGGTTGACCTTGGAGCTCAAAGGTTGGGAAGGTTGACCTAGGTGGTCAAAGGTTGACCTAGGAGGTCAAAGGTAGGTAAGGTTGACCTAGGGGGTCAAAGGTTGACTTAAACGAATAAGATTTACCTAGGGGGTCAAAGGTTGACTTAAACGGATAAGATTGACCTAGGGGGTCAAAGGTTGGCCTAAGAGGTCAAAGGGTGGTAAGGTTAACCTAGGAGGTCAAAGGTTGACCTAGGGGGTCAAAGGTTAGCTTAAGAGGTCAAAGGTAGATAAGGTTGACCTTGGGGGTCAAAGGTTGGGAAGGTTGACCTAGGTGGTCGAAGGTTGACCTAGGAGGTCAAAGGTAGGTAAGGTTGACCCAGGGGGTCAAAGGTTGACCTAGGAGGTCAAATGTAGATAAGATTGTCCTAAGAGGCCAAAGGATGGTGGGATTTTGACCAAAGCGGGTCGAGATGAAGGGCAGGACCAAATGGATCGCAATGATGGGTAGGTAACCTAGATAGGCCAAGATGAGGAATTTTGATAGATGGCCCAAGGGGTGAGCGATGGACCTTAGAGGTCGTCTAGATGTAATGCACATTTTATTTTGCGAAAAGTTTTGCATTTATTTACACCCTAAATGGTTGGTCTAAGGAGTGTCCTAATCTCTATGTGTGGGTTGACATGGGTAAGGTAAAAGGTTCCCACCGCTCACGGAACATACACGGTGAGTGGAGTAGACGAGTGACTCGAAAAGAGGGCGGCAGTAGCGCACAAATTCCTGCACATCGAATACTCCGGGTAATGGGGACCTGTGCAGTGCTGACACGGACAAGTGGTAGTGTGAGGCAAGAAACTAATTCTTTTTAGGGAGAAAAGAGAGAAGCTTTGAACGTTTGAATGATGCGATGCAATGCATGAGAGAGAGAGAGAGAGAGAATAATGTACAAGGGAGCATAGCATAGTTTTGTTTGACCCTAATACAAAAGCAAAGATAACAAGGGTACATGGTACAAGGTACAAGGTACAAGTATTAACATGGCGGAGTGCGCGGGTGCATGTGTAAACATGGCTTAACTGTAGGGGGCACGTGAAAACATGGCAAGTGCGTATGTGTAAACATGGCAGGTGTGTGCATGTGTAAACATGGCAGGTGTTTGCATGTGTAAACATGGCAGGTGTGTGCATGTGTAAACATGGCAGGTGTGTGCATGTGTAAACATGGCAGGTGTGTGCATGTGTAAACATGGCAAGTGTGCATGTGTAAACATGGCAGGTGTGTGCATGTGTAAACATGGCAGGTGTGTGTATGTGTAAACATGGAAAGCATCATGATGTGACGAAAGTTAGACCCACTAAGTTTGAAAAATTTTCATAGCAGTCCCCAGCAGAGTCGCCACTGGGAATGCGTGTGCTTGAATTTGGGATATTCATAGCAACATTAAAATTATGAGAGTCGCCACGCCGTTTTAATTAAAGACAAAACATTAAAAAAAACATTTTTAGTGGGTTCGGGGGTCAAATTACAACAAGAGAAGAATATTGAATGTTATCACTCCTATTGCCCGAATTAATAGGTCTTTTTATCATGATGAATGTGTTAGTAGTGTGTTAGTGATTGAGACCGGATCCGAATATTGCCTACGTTCCTCTCAATGTGAGAAGCTCAGGTCATCGTAGTTCGAGAAGAATTTAGAATAGGCAGAAGAATCGGGATCATGCATAATGAGGGGGAATTACCTAAAGTTTAGGGTTTAGAAGTAGTTCCTAGATCATCCTCGGGTTGATGAACCCTAGATCATCATCGGCTATGAAATAACATGTAATTATGAAGATCGCCACCCTAAATATGGCATAAATAAGGTTTTAATCTAGAATATGATGAATATGCGAAGAACATATTATGAACATATGAATGCCATGAAGAAAATATGAATAAAGATGTTAGGAACATGAATATTATGAAGAACACATGAATAAACATATTAAGAATATGAATATTATGAAGAACACATGAATAAACATATTAAGAATATGAATATTAAAGATCTACATTAGAAATAATGCAAGAACATGAAGAAAAGTTAGAAAACTTACCTTTGTTGGCAAGAAATAACCTTGGATCTTCTTGGGATTCTTGAGAGTGTTTTTGGAGGCTTGAATGACTTGATTTGGGGGCAAAATCGTCACTTGAAAGCTCTAAAATTCGGATCCCCTATTATGAGGCAAGGGAGGTCTTTAAATAAGAAACTGATGGAGAGATCTGACGGTCCAGATCATCCGGGGCGGATGTGGCCGTGTGGCCAAGATGGAGGGCGGCGGCAAAAGTGGCCGCGTGGCCATCGTTGCGCGCTGACTTGAAATTCAAGCTAGGGTTTTACTGTTCATACAAGGCAACCCTAAATGTCCATATTTAATGTTTTCTAGAACATTGAGCTATTTTTGGGAATCCGGGACAAGTCTTTGCAAGGTTTCTAATTCCTATAAAGTCCTTGTATATTTGGGAAAGCCCTAATAAACTCATTTTCAGATCGGGTACTAACAGCTTTCTGCGCCTTTTCATCACTAAACTGTCCTTACCAAAAATAGGGACATCAGTGGTTTGGTAGGCTGGGTTCTGAGCAAGGAAATTTGCAAGAGCAGGATAGGAGAGAAAGATCTTTGTTAGGATACGGCAGTGAGTCTTGAACTTCGTCTTTCCCTCAGCCTTGTTTTTATTGTACTTGTCAATCTGGTCCTGAAGATTCGTGAATAAGATATGAGGCCAGTTGAGGATGGTCTTTGCCATAATAGCAGCTGTAAATTCCCACTGCTCCATAGTAAATCTGTTGACATTTCCAGTTTTGAAGATAATGGAAGTGCCAACCAGATGCGCAATATGCGCCAGTAAGTCACCACCATCTCTAATTTCCACAGTCTTGATATTTTTTTGAAGAGTAGGGATCTTGAGAAGAGAGCGCGCCATAATATTTTGAGCAGCGTCTGAATAAGAACTGATTTTGCCAGCAACACTCAAAGGGCCAGTAGTGTTGAAGTTGACAATCTTTTTGATAGTGCCAGCAGACATAGTGATTTCAACATCTTGAACCACCGCGCGTATTCGATAGCGCACCATCCCTTCTACATCAGTTGGAATTTCCACAAATTTAGCTGTGGAGAAGAATTCATCAACTAGGAGCGGTGAGTAGAAAGGTTGCTCCAGAGTGGATAAGGGAAGGAGTCCAGCAAGTCTGATATATTCCATGACATCTACACCCATGGGATCAGCAGCTAGCTCGTTTAAGTCAAAGGTTTCACCAGGTCGGAAATTATTTAGATCCTGAAAAAGATAAACAATGAAAGGAATTAGTGTGAGTCAGGCGCATAGAATCATAAATAAGCGAAGTAAGGACTAGGCGCATACAAAATTTTAGGCGCATAAAATAATTAGGCGCAGAGAGTCATAGGCGCATAAGAGAGCACAGTGAGTCAAGGCGCATGATTAAAGTAGGCGCATGAAATTATGAGGCGCATAGAAAAACAGGGCGCATATTTATGGTTCTATGAAATATACTAAGGAAAAATTTGAACATAAAAATTGACTAAGTATGAATTGGGGCGCATAATAAGTGTAGGTGCATAATGATATTAGGCGCATAAAGGATTGAGGCACAAACACAAGTAGGCGCAAGAATCACTTTGAGGCGCATAATATCAATGTGCGCATAATCATACTAGGCGCATGGATTCATATATAGGCGCATTACTATGTGGAAATTTAAACTCAGTATAAAAACTCACAAACACAAGCAAACATACATATGCAAGTTTTCAGAATCAAAACGTGAAAATTTTGAAAAACAAGTTTTGAAAATTATGAAACCCAAGTCAAGCAAAAATAATGAAGAACATGCCTTGAGTGTTCGAAGAACACCAAGAACACATAATTTGTGAAACTTCACCAAATCAAGCATACAATATATCAAAATGTCCGCACGAAGACAGGGATAACAAAAATGTAAAACAAAACAAGTAGAAATCAACAACGAATCCAGTAAATGGATTCAAAGATCCGAAAAGCCGAAAAGTCAAAAATTGAAAATCTTCAGATTTGCGAAATATAACGACTTGATCGTTGAAAAGTTTAACTATAAAGACTCGAAATCATGAAACGAACATAACCTTACAAATGATTTTGAAAATGGATAACCGAAACATGAAAAATCAAAGAAAGAGGTCATCCGGGTTTTTGAAAATGACGAAGAACAGGGAGCGACGAAAACAACAGAAAATTCAGAAATTTAAAGAGTTTTAGAGATTAAGAATCCATACCATTTCGTCTTGTGTAGATTTCGAAGCTTTCTTAGGACCCATAAAAGATATATATATAAAGAAATGATATTTATATGATAGAGAAAAGAGAGAGAGAGAGAGAGACCAGAGAGAGACGGAGAGACTGTGAGAGAGAGAGAAGTTGGTAAGGAGGGAGATAGGTGATGATGAATATTTATAGGTTAGATTCAAAATTTTGCACTGATGAAGAAAAAATACAGTAAAAAATTTAAAAAGATGGGAAGTTGAAAATATTTGCATTAATGAGGGGTTTTGAAAAAGACGGCTCATCATGAAAGATGTACGGCTCATTAATGAGGGATTTTTGGGATTTGAGGGGCATTAATGGCTGAATGACCTAAAGTGTCATGATGTGACATTTTGGGTTTAGAAAAACTGCTCCACTTTCCCTTTAAGTGTAAGAGCAATTTTGACTAATTTTTGCACAAACATAAAAAACATCTGTTTTTGTGTAAGTTTGGGGTGCAAGAAATAAATCCCCAGAAAATAAATTTTTTTTTTTTTTGAAAAACGTAAAACGAGGGAAAAAATTAATTGCACAAGTACCCTTGAACAATTAATGGAATGTCAAAAGACAAAAATTCCAATAATAAATGAACAGAATAAACATACCTGGTACTTGTGTATTGAATACGTTCAATCATTGATATTAAATTTTGAGTATTGATTGAGCCGCAATAGTTAATGCGCGCATGAGAGGCGCATTTCACTCACAGGGGCGCATAATGACCAGTGCGCAGAAATTGCTTTTGGGCGCACAGGTGAATGAGGCGCTATTCTCTGTTCTTAGGCGCGTAGGAATGATAAAATTCTTTGTAGGATAGGTGCGCAGAGTGAGGTATAGGGCGCGCATTTAGTAAGGCGCATAGTATGGCGTATAGTTTCCTTGAAACTTTGAAGAATTGATCTAACATTTGTACCTAATATACTCATAACTCAACAAAACATAAAATCATTAGTATTGACAAGACTATATTGAATTTAGTTGAGTTCAAGCATACCCATTTCACCTCTCAAAAACATGAACCGTTTCGCGTCGAGTGCTTTCGTTAAAATGTCGGCGATTTTATAGTCGGTTCCCACGTGTTCCAAATGTATATTTCCTTTCTCCACGTGGTCTTTGAGGAAGTGATATTTGATGTCAATGTGTTTGGTCTTTGAGTGCATGACAGGATTTTCAGAAACCGCAATTGTTGATGTATTGTCGCAGTAAATGGGACAATTTTCTTCGATGATATCATAGTCCACCAATTGCTGCTTCATCCAAAGTATTTGACAGGAACAACTTCCCGCAGCGATATATTCGGCTTCGGTTGTTGAGACAGATACAGAAGCTTGTTTCTTACTTTCCAATGACACAAGTCGATATCCGAGGAAATGACAAGTGCCACTAGTGCTTTTCCTATCAATTGTGCACGCTGCATAATCCGCATCTGAATAACCTACAAGTTTAAAGTTCGAATCTTTGGTGTACCAAAGTCCTAGGTTAACAGTGCCAGAGAGATATCTTACAATACGTTTAACAGCAATTAAGTGAGCTTCTCTAGGGTCGGATTGATAACGAGCACAAACACAAACACTAAACATAATATCGGGCCTACTAGCAGTAAGATAAAGGAGTGAGCCAATCATACCTCGATAGAGTGTTTGATCAACACGTTTACCTTTTAAATCTTTGTCGAGTTTGTTGCCGGTGGCCATTGGAGTATCGTATGCTTTGGCATTCTCAAGTCCAAACTTCTTGATTAAGTCCTTTGTGTATTTGGCTTGATTGATAAAGATGCCTTCACTCATTTGCTTGATTTGAAGCCCGAGGAAGAATGTGAGTTCTCCCATCATGCTCATTTCAAACTTGCTCTTCATAAGTTTCTCAAAGCGCTTGCACAACAATTCATTAGTAGAACCAAATATAATATCATCAACATAAATTTGAACAAGTAATTTATGACCATTATGTTTGGCAATGAAAAGAGTTGTATCGATTTTACCGCGAGTGAAGCCTTTTTCGATGAGAAACTTTGATAGTGTATCATACCATGCTCTTGGTGCTTGTTTGAGTCCATACAAAGCTTTCTGGAGTTTGTACACATGATTTGGAAATTGTGAATCTTCAAATCCAGGTGGTTGAGCAACATAGACTTGTTCTTGGAGTTCACCATTTAGAAACGCATTTTTCACGTCCATTTGATATAACTTGAAGTTCTTGTGAGCGGCGTAAGCTAGAAATAATCTGATAGCTTCAAGTCTTGCTACGGGCGCAAAAGTTTCATCGTAGTCAATTCCTTCTTCTAGCCTATAGCCTTGAGCAACCAATCTTGCTTTGTTTCTTGTGATGGTTCCATTCTCATCCATCTTGTTCCTGAACACCCATTTCGTACCAATCACTCCATGATCATTTGGTCTTAGAACTAGAGTCCAAACCTTACATCGTTCAAATTGATTGAGTTCTTCTTGCATTGCAACAACCCAATTAGGATCTTGGAGCGCTTCATCAGCCTTCTTCGGTTCAATTTGAGAGATAAAAGCAGTGTAAGCATCAAAGTTTGTAGCTCTCCTTATACAAACACCAACTTGTAGATCACCGATGATGTTAGCAATTGGGTGACCTCTAACTTCACGAACTTCAGGAGGTAAGTTAGGTTGAGTCGTAGTAACTTGAAGGTCTTCAATTGGTACATCTTCACCAGTTTCAAAGTCATTAAAATTTGGGGGTTGAACTGGCTCAGAATCGAAATTTGGGTTAACACCAGATGCAGCAGTAGAAATAGGCGCGTGAGAGGAATCATGAGGCGCATCATTGGAATGAGGCGCAATAGAGGATTCACCAGGTGCATTATACATTGAATTAGGCGCATTTGATGTGGATGGATTTCCTTGTGTTGATATATTCTGATTTTGAGTGGGCGCAATATGAATAGGAGCACCTGTATCATTTAGCTCAACAGAATCATCAGCAACATTTGGAGCCAAATGTGGCTCAAGGAGAGAATTTTCATCAAAAGTAACATGTACAGATTCAACTATCACTAATGTAGTTCTATTAAAAACGCGAAAAGCTTTAGAGTGTTTGGCATACCCAACAAAAATACCTTCGTCGGCTTTGGCATCGAATTTACCTCTATGTTCGTTTCCGTTGTAGAGGATATAACATTTGCAACCAAAGATCTTGAAGAATGCAATGTTGGGAGTTCTACCACGCCAAAGTTCATACGGAGTCTTGTTGTGAAGTTTGTTGATGAGGGAACGATTTTGAGTAAAACATGCAGTGTTGATAGCTTCTTCCCAAAAGTACTTAGGTAATTTAGCTTCAACTATCATCATCGTTCCCACTTCAATCAACGTCCTATTCTTTCGTTCAACAACGCCATTTTGTTGAGGGACTCTGGCAGTTGAAAAGTTGTGATCTATCCCATGATCTTCACAATATCGAGCAACACCGTTGTTTTTGAATTCTGTTCCATTATCGGATCGAACACTAACGATGTCATCTTCTTTTTGGGTTTGGAGCAGTCGAAATAAGGTAGTGAGAATATCATAACAATCATCTTTTGTAATCATCATCTCCACCCATGTATATCTTGAATAATCATCCACCACAACTAGAGTATACTTGTTTCTTCTAATACTTGCGGTGGTGACTGGTCCAAATAGATCAATGTGAAGCAGTTGCAAACATCTAGTAGTTGAAGGATTTGACTTGCTTGAAAATGACTGCTTCGGTTGTTTGCCAAGTTGACATGCGGCGCACTTTTTGTCATGATGATCAGCAACCTTGGGAAGTCCTTTGACAAGATTATTCCTGCTGAGTTTAGATAGATACTTTAAGTTCAAGTGACTTAAGCGCTTGTGCCACAGCCAACTATTTTCGTTCACACTTTTTGCTACAAAACAAAAATTAGTACTAGAGTTCATACTATGGAAATCAATAATATAAATATTTGTCTTACGATATCCTGTGAGTAAGATAGCTCCAGTTTTGCCATTCTTGATAAGACATTGCGTTGAAGTGAAATGGCATTCTAATCCTTTGTCGCAGAATTGAGATATGGATGTGAGACTCTTTCAATACACACTTTGTCTTTCTTGAGCTTTCCATATGCTACAACTTGACCTTTGTTATTATCACCAAATATTACGGAGGTACCTCTTTCTTCATGGACATCTTCTAATAAGGATTCATCTCCAGTCATGTGTCTTGAACACCCACTATCGAGAATCCATTCATAATTTCTAGCTTTTGAAGATCCAGCCATGAAACAAAGAACCTGAAATATAGACATTTAAGCAGGTCCCCTTTATTCCTTTTGGGTCCTAGGGTTAGCAACTTTTGACAACCCACTCTTGCTTGACCTTAGGATTTTTACGTCCTTTGGCATTGGGAGTGAATCGCAAAAGGCATTCCACGGCCTTGTGTCCTGAACAATCACAAATGGAACAATGATGAAAGCCACCAATCACGTGAGTTTTCACAAACTCTTTACTTTTCTTAGGGATGGCATTCTTCTTTGGGTCAGATGAACTAGCCTTAACAAAATCTTTCTTTTGAAATTTTAGAGCGCCTTTTCTTGGAGGGCGCATAGGGCTAGGAGGCGGACAGCGATGAGGCGCGTGGCTCTTAGGCGCATAATGAGCACTCGGAGAAGGAGCGCGCCTATTTTCAAGAATGATTTTGCTAGGAGATGGTTCATCTGTAGCTATATCTTTCCCATTAGCTTTCCCAAATTGCTTCGTTGGGTAGACATAATGGAATATTTGTCTCTTGAATTTTTCCTGTCCTTTACCCATTGAATTAGAATGTTTTTCCTTGGGAATTTCAAAAGTTTGCTGGTTAGTAAATTCACTATCTCTTTCAACACAAACATCACATTTAAAGTTGTCACTAGTTGATGAGAATCCCAAGCCACTTTTATCACCACTGACTTTTTGGGACTCAAATATATTCTCCATAGTGACACGAGAATTGGACCACTTATTTGTAATCTTTTTGAGATCAGTAATTTGAGCAACCAATTCATCGTTTTGAACTTTAAGAAGTGAGTTCTGTTCTGTTAGAAAAGTGTTTTTAACAGTAAGAGGAGTCATGCTCTTTATCTGCTCCTTAAGGAGGGTGAGTTCAGATTTAAGTAGAGATTTCTCGGTCTTAAGCTGGGAACTTTCATCACATGATAGTGCTAAAGCTTCCTTCATACTATCAAATCTAGTGATTACCTTTTCAGCCTTCTTGAACAATTTTTCTTGTTCAGCAATCACTTCATCATCATTGATTTTGGAGATTGGAGCAGTTGGTTCAACTTGAGGTCTAATGTATGCTCCTTTTCTCAATTTGTTCCTTGCTCCAAGATCACATCGTGAGAATAACAATCCACCATCGTTTTGAGCCGGAGTGAGAAATCCTTGTTCAACGAGCTCGCTGATGGTTGGTCCTTTCTTCTTTTTCACTTCTTGAAAACCTACAGATTTCTTGATAGGTTTATTCAAGGCATTCATATCGGGAACATCCTTGGAGAAGTCATCATCAAAATCATAAGCATCAACTTCATCATCATTTGCCATCAAACAAACGAGTCCATCATCGGAATCTTCATCGCTCTCATCGGAGTCTATTTCAATCAAAGTGTTGTGCTCATTTGCGGGTGCTTCTTCTTCAGCAATCATTCCCTTGTGACGAGTGAACTTGGGAGTAAATTTGGGAGTATGGCTACTCTTCTTCTGCATATATTCAAATTTGGGGATTGGGCAGCTTGATGCAAAATGTTCGGGTTTCCTGCAATTAAAACAAACAAGATCTTCTTTCCTTTTTGAATCACTGCTCCTTGAAAACTTTTGAGGAGCTTTGCTAGTACATCCTTGAAATTTGTTGGTTGAGCCGGGTCTTGAGAATTTTCTTAACTTTTGAAATTTCTTCACAAATAAAGCGAAGTCTTCATCATCCATGTCTAATAGCTCAGAAGTGGAAATTTTGGGATCGGAACTTTTCTCTATTTGCACAGGCGCAGGGGTATGCGCCTCTTCTCTTTGCGCCACCATTGCTATGGATTTTGATTTTCCTTCAGTTTCGCTAATTCGCTGAAGTTTGAGTTCGTAAACTTTGAGATTTGCATAAAGGTTCCTTAATGTCCATACATCTAAAGTTCCAGCGTCTTCAAGAGCGCTAGATTTATGTAGATATCTTGATCCAAAAGCTTGTAGAAAATTTACGTTCAAATCTTTGTTGGTGAACTTCATGCCAAGTGAAATACATAGATTGATAATTTCACAGTAGCGTTCATAAGTTTGCCTCAAGTTTTCACCGGGGAGTTGAGAGAAATTGTTAAATCTCTTTTGTACTTCGTATTTCTTGTTCTCCTTGCAAACCATGTCTCATTCTATATGCTCTTCAATAGCATCCCATAGCTCATTTGCAGTAGCACAATGCATGACTTGTTGTTTCATAGACGTGCTTAGAGCGCTTAGAAGAATGTTTCTTGCTTTACCATCATTTGTAACTCTTCTAATTTCTTCCTCGTTCCATTCTTCCCTTGGTTTTAGAACTGTAGGTTGAGCAGCGTTGGTGCGTGGATTTGGACTCACCTTCATCGGAATATAAGGTCCATAAACGATGGTGTCATGGAGCCTTTCATCGAGTGAGTTGAGATGAGTCAATATGCTGAATTTCCACACGTCAAAATGATCTTCATCAAAGACCGGAACGTGAGTGTAGTTTGCAGTTGCCATAGGTTTTGAGTTTGCCATTTAGAATCGGCACCCAAGCTGTTAAGCTTGAAAAACGAAATATGTTTTATAAAGGTGTTAGCTCTGATACCACTTGTTGGTCCCAAAGGGCAACAAGGGTATGAAAAATAGCTAGAGGGGGGGTGAATAGTTGTTTTAAAATTCTTTTCGTACCCTTGAAAACTCAATTGCAAATGCGCACTTTATCAAGTAAGCGTTATGATATGCGCCTAAGTGAGTGAGTGAAATGCACAGCGGAATTTAGTAATGTAAATAGGCGCAAAGTATGATAAAGGGGGCGCACACACACTCTAAGTATTTTGGCTCAAAGTGGGTGAAATAAGAAACTAAGTCAAATGAGTTAACATCACAACACAATTCAGTTCAATCAATCTACAATGAGTAAACAATCAAATAGTGAGTGAAGATAATAACTTGAAAGTAAATGACAAGATAATAACACAAGCTATTTGGAGAGGTTCGATCAATGAAAGATCTACGTCCTCTACCAAGATGGTTAGTCTTGGATTTCTAATGGAGATCTTATATAATGAGTGAGTGTTACAAATTACAACTTTTGAGCTTCTACACTAACTCAAGATCTAGTATTCTATGAATGAACAAATCCAAAAACAATAACCGGTGTATCTCTAAAAGAAGGATCTAAGTGATCAAACTTAAAGAGGTGCGTGTGTGATTTTCGTATCAAGGCTCTTTAGATCTTTATGATTTAGAGCACAATGAAACTAAAGTGTTATAGCTTGAAGATCTGGGCTAAGGATGAAGGTATGAAGATGTTCTTGAGGAATTCTGGAAAAACGAAGGCAATCTTCAAATCTTCAACAAATGCTTTGAGAGAGAAATTCTTGAAATTCATAGCAAAACTCAGCAACTTCAAAATGTTGAAGTTATGGGGTATTTATAGTGAACTTCAAAAAACTAGCCGTTGGAGATCCTTGTGGATAAGATGAGCTGTCGCTCGTTGATTGGAGCATGCATATATTATGGTCATTTTGACACTCAACATAAATGTGACCGTTGTGAACACGTGTCAACAGATTAGGCGTATATGCATATTTTAACCACCGTTGGATCATTTGCGTAATTTAAATTCTCTTCAAGTCTTTGAATCTTCAATAAATCACTGAGTGTTGAATAAACACTTTGAGGCGCGTTGAGCCAAGAGGCGCATTGAGAATGCGCGCGCTAAGACATATGAGGCGCATGGCGTGTATGATCAAAATGAGGCGCATAACGCGTATGAGGCGCATAGCATTTCTTATAAGAATGCTTATATGCGCGCGCTAGAAGGCGTATGGCGCATAGGCGCATGGCTCAACTCAAAATGTGATTTTCTTGAATCTTGATCTTCTTGCCCTATTTCTAAGCCTATTCTATAACAATGGACAACCTAAAAAATGAAGTATAAATACTTCTTACATGTGGGTCTAAAGTCCATGAAATAAAACTTAGGTGATAGATCAATCAAATCTAATAAATCCTATTACATAAAAACTGAGATATATGTAGGCATACCCAACAATATCTGAAACAACAATTTTGGTGGAACAACATGAAGAGAGAAATAGCTGAGTATGTATCGAAGTGTCTAACTTGTCAGCAGGTCAAAGCCGAGCATCAGAGACCCGCAGGACTACTTCATCCATTAGAGATTCCGGAGTGGAAATGGGAGCATGTGACTATGGATTTTGTTACGGGGCTACCTCGTACCCGTAGGAAGTTTGACAGTGTTTGGGTGATCGTTGATAGATTGACCAAGAGTGCTCATTTCTTACCGATTGATATCAGATACTCGATGGAGAAAATTGCGACCCTTTATATGAATGAGGTTGTGAAATTGCATGGGGTTCCGGTTAGCATTGTGTCGGATCGTGATCCGAGGTTTACTTCTAGATTCTGGAAGGCGTTACAGGAAGCTTTGGGTACCAATTTGAGATTCAGTACAGCTTTTCACCCTCAGACCGACGGTCAATCCGAGAGGACTATTCAGATTTTAGAAGACATGTTGCGAGCTTGTTCGATAGACTTTTCTGATTCTTGGGATGTTTATTTACCTCTAGTGGAGTTTTCTTATAATAATAGTTATCAGGCTAGTATCGAGATGGCTCCTTACGAGGCTTTATATGGGAGGAAGTGTAGATCGCCTATCTGTTGGGATGAAATCGGGGAAGGGAAGATATGGGGTATCGATTTGGTTCAGAATTCAGTTGAGAAAGTCAAAGTTATTCGGGATTGATTGAAGACAGCCCAGAGTCGACATAAGAGCTATGCGGACCACCAAAGACGTGATCTTAATTTTCAGACCTGAGACTTTGTATTCTTGAAGGTATCTCCGAAGGTGGGTATTCGAAGGTTTGGGAAGAAAGGTAAATTGGCTTCGAGGTTTGTAGGGCCGTTTGAGATTTTGGAAAAAGTGGGACTTCTTGCTTATCGACTTGCATTACCATCTTCTCTAGACCGATTGCATAACGTCTTTCATGTTTCTATGCTTCGGAAGTATTTGCATGATCCATCTCACGTGTTACCGAGGGTACCCGAGGATATAGAGCCTGACATGTCATATGAAGAACGACCGGTTCGGATTCTAGATACTAAAGTCCAAGAGTTGAGGAATAAAAGAATTGCGTTAGTTAGAGTGCTATGGAGGAATCAGAATGTCGAGGAATCAACGTGGGAGCTTCGAGAAGAGATGGAACGGAAATATCCGTGGCTTTTTGTTTCGGGTAAGTACCTTTAAAATTCGGGTCGAATTTTCTTTAAGGAGGAGTGAATGTCACGACCCGAAAACCCGTCTCTATTTTATTATTAAATAATTAATTATTTATCTATTTATTTGATTATTTATTTATGTGCGCAGTTTATATCTCATAATATTAATTTGTGTCTAGCATTATTTGGTTGATATTGTGTTAAGTGGGTAGTAGGGAATTATTAGTTAGAAGGGTTATTTGGGTTATGTGTTAGTAGGGCATGAGGGGGCCTAAGTGTATGTTTTTAAAACTCTTTTACTAACTCCCTCCCTACTCTTCCTTCTCCCTCACTCTCTTCCTCACCACACACACACACTGCATATCTCTCTCTCTCTCTTCCATGGAAAAGGTAAGAAATTTCCCCTCCCTATTTCCTTCATTTTAGTCATCTTCCTCTCATCTTTTCTTAGTACTCATTTTACGAAATGTGTTTAGATCGTCGATAGGATCGTGTAGAGCCAAAAATATTTGAATTCCGTCTCATTCCGTCAAATTCAAGTAAGTTGCTTTTCCCCCATTTTTATGCTAAAATGTTCATCTTTAGTGTATGTAATGCTTTAGTTCATATATATGTTATTTTGGTTGAGTTTGGAATTTATTTGTATTTTGTTCATCTTTTGTGATTTTGAGAATGTTGGGATCAAATCTTGGTTTAAGGTTGCTAGATGATGTTATTTAGGTCCCTTATAGGCTTATATGTTGTTTTGGGTACTTGGGTATGCTAATAGAAGTGTTGGAAATGTTGAGTTTTGAAATGGGTAAGGTTTATGTTTGATTTTGGTAAGAACATTGAAGAACCCAGCTGAAAATCCTACCCAGTTCATCGACCAGGCGCCCGCCCGGGTTGATCCAGGCGCCCGCCTACCTGGCCATTTTCCTGTTGCCAACCTTCTGATCAAATGAGCACCCACCTGACCCCTAGCGAGCGCCCGCCCGCCCCCTGTTCTGGAAATCTGCCTTTTTTGCTTGTTTAAGACTAGGTTGCTCCCTTAGTTTAAGTTTTATTATTCTAATTAATTTAAGGTAACATCGTGGAACACTTTATTAATTGGAATTGTTTCCTTTGTGAATAAATATGTTATGAAATTTGATTAAGTATCGTTTTGGGAATGTTGGACATCTTTGATGTGTTGTTTGGATTGGTTTACCTTTGTGGTGATTTATTTGGAATGGTTCCCTACTTTGGAATCATTAGTTGTTCATTTAAGCGAGTATTTATTACTTAGCATTTATTTGAAAGTCCAGCTGGTTATTTCTGTTCGAGTCAGGCAATGGATAATGCTATAATGGCACAAGCCAAGTCCAGTATAGCATCGCCCATTGGTCCTTCTTTCCCCATCCAGATTGGCCTTGGTTGGGATGAGCTAGCTTCCTTCGGAAGTAGTCTAGCTAACTTTTTGGAGTATGACTTTGTGTCATGACTCCCGTCCTTTCTGACATGTTACTTTGTTATGGTTCCGGTACCGGGGTTTTCTCTTCAGCTCTTATGCTACTATGAAGATGTTGATTGGTTGATTGTTGAAGCTGCGCAGCGATCCTTTATTTGGTTCTATCAGTTGGGAAACCTTGGCTAATATCCTTTGTTATTTATTTATTTCCACTGCTATCTGTTAACTGTTATTGCTATGTGCTATATGTGATTTATTATTGTTTACTGCATCATAGCATGTCATGTAGTTGCATTAGTAACTTATTGAGATTTATCTCACCCCGTTTCTTTTATTTTTGTTTTTCCTTAACCCCCCCCCCAGGAGGAAAGGATTAGTACTCGCTGATCACGAGAAGGACGTCGAGTGTGGCAGTAGCTTTTGGGAAGGTTGTTTCGGTTTGCATTATTTAAATGTATAACCTTTGGGATAGTGTCACCAAACATTGACGTCATTAAGAATTGTGTATTTTGTATTTTGGGGTATAAGCTTGTGGAGCTTATGCTAGTTATATTTTGTTGTTGTCAAGCTTGAATTTACAAAACTTGTACTATCATCTTTTGGTATAAAATGGAATTTTTATCTTCAGTATTTTGGTATTTGTATGTTAAGTCGACGTCCAGTTCGCGTGCTCTTGGCCCGCGGGGTCGGGGTCGCGACATAGGCAACCTTCGGGTCCGGTCTCATGCAAGAAAGAAGATATGTTTAGCCCTAGCGCGTTATGGTGATCGGCCTTCATCTCGAACTTGTCAAGACATCTTTGTACGATTCATTTGCCAATGAATTAATCACCTCAAGATTGAAAAACTTTCCTAGATTTTGAATCACTTTCCTTTCCTTGTCGAGTCTAGGGCTTCTATTCTTTCTGCATACTCCCAATTTCTTTCAATCAAATTGGGGCTTTCCTTCTCTTCTCTCTTAATGAATTACTTGCCTTCGTGAGTCATTCAACAAATATATGCAAAGTCAATACTAGGGACACTTCCCTAGTCGAGTCAATGTCACTCATCTTTAGTGACAAGAGGTCTTCACCGCAAAATCACATGTCTTATCTCCTCAGCCAGAGTCAATGCACACTTCCTCATTAATCGAGTCAAAAAAAAAAAAAAAGACGCAAAAGAGATGCCCGCTAGATTGAAAACCCGAAAGGGAGGTCTAGGCAAAAAACAGGGTGCGTCATAAAAAAAAATTAGAGAGTGAGAGAGAGAAGGGAAAGAGAAATGGAGATCTCCGGCCTCTAAAGAAGACAACTACACGAGCTCTACATTGGATCTCCTCAACAAATCAATTTCCCACCGAGTCAACTTTGGGATTACAAAAGGCTCGACAAGATATGGCACCATCAAAGGTTGTCTTGGGTTATCGGCATCATTCTCTAGCAGTGTGCATTTTTTGGTTCATGAAAAGAAGGCCCGTGATAACCAAGACACATATGAGAACGAGCCCATCATAAAAGGGCACGAGGTTGCACAAATAATCCCTAGCTAGTCAATTGGCTTGGGCAGCAAATAGCAACAACATGTGTCTCAGTTTTCAAAGCTTCTGCAAGTATGAGCTTCTAAAAGTACGCCGAAAGGCTCCCGAGAAATGGAGTAGCTCTTTCCATGTCCTCTCACGTTTGTTCCCTCGCACGAGGATGAGTCACTCTTGCTTTGCTCAATAAATGATGACGCCCTAGGGGCTATGTGACTCAAGAACAAGGGCTTCTTTTGCTTCATTTGACAATCAATAAGCCCTAGGGGCTATGCTCGAGAAAAATGTGTGAGACTATCAACAAAGTCCCTCAAAAGGGATATCAAAAAGCCCTCTTGTCATGTGTGCCCGTGCTCGTTCCCCCAATCAAGGATGGACCTTTCTCGCAATCAATGATGGCACTCTAGGGGCTACGGTCAAGTCTTAAAGGCTCCCTCGGAAAGAAGCAATTCACTTCAATGTCCCCAGCAACATTTGAAGCTTCATACCGAAAGGTCTCAAGGGGCTTCGCAATCTACTATCTTTTGGGCTACGGCATTACAGTGATACAAACAAAGGGCAATATTGGGGCTTCGCAATTAACAAGCTTTTGGGCAGTGGTACCAGAACAATGCAATTAAGGAGTAGTCTTATGGCTCCATGAAAGGGATCAAACTTCAATGGTCCCTCAACACTTCCAGTCAAAAGGCCTCTTGGTTTTAAATGAAGGCTCCGATGATATGAATGAATTTGATGATTCTTGTTAAAACTCACAGCGAGATTATGAAGAAAGTCTTAGAGAAAAGGAAAAAGATTCAATATGCTAGACTCACCCGGCTGAGTTATAGCGGGCAATGCCAATATGTTAACTCTAGAGACAGAGTTACGGCCAATCCCAATATTTCTGCAATACAGCACCCCCTTCTCCAAGATTAAAAGCACAGGCTGCATCCAAAGATCCGCCGTCGGTTCAACTCAAGAAGACTCAAGCAAACATACCGTTCGAGACTTTATCACACCAAGACCTTATCATCTGCAACAACATCACCATCTCCCACGAGACGTCTCCCGAAGACCGTACTATATTTTCAACATGGACCTTCCGCCATTTGGGTATCAACCACAAAAAGGGTCATCCATACCCAAGCAAGAGAAAGAAGGAGATCACTTTCAAGGGTCCTACCCAACGTGACATCCGCTCTCAATACAGAGCTAAGCCGATTTGGGCCTTCGAAAGGTCCTCACATCCCACCATCTACAAGCTCGCAAACAACAAGCCCATGACACTTGGGGCTTAGTAATCTCTCAAAGCTTGGTATCAATGACCTTCTCTTGGAGCTTGCTCACGTCAACAGCAAAAGGCGATTTATTTGAAAAGGTCAAGATTCGATTCATCTTGGGGCTATTCAAGTCTCTCATAGTTTGGCATCAAAGGCATTCTAGGGGCTTTAGAATTAGCAACCCCTCATCTCAGCGTCGAATGTCTTTTGAAGCCCCATAACTGACACATCTCTTGGGGCTAGAAATCACTTTTCGTTGGGCACAACGGCAACGACGACAGAATTCAAGCAAGGCAATCCGGACTTCGGTCGAACATGACTTGATCTTGGGTTGGCATTACAAACACATAATGGTCAAAATGGTTCACCCATGAACTAAAAAAAAAACTTTTTCTCACATGTGTGCATACTCTTTTCCTTCTTTAAAAAAAATAAAAAAAATAATAAAAAAAGGATTTTTCTTTTTCTTTTTCCTTGTCCCCTTACTTGCGCAAAAGTATGTGTTTCATTTTTCTTTGCTCCTAGCATTCCTCCCCAGTACTCTCCATCATCCTTGAACTACGCTGGTCTGATTCTCTTAAAGGGATACGTAGGCAGCCTTTTGGCACGACCAACCCATCACCCAGAATACCATCTCACCGACACTCCATCAAAGGCAAAAACAATTCATCATCACCAACATCATCATTCTCCATCCAAAGCATGGACATTCTTCATCAAAAGCATCAAGGCATCCACCACCACAACACTAATCCATCCAACGGCAATGGTAAGTGAAGGTATGAATACATTTGAAGCTTTCCTCAAATCACACCGCACACAAAATCACTTTCTCCATTTTTACAAAAATTCTCTCTCATGCAAAACTGCCTTCAAATCACATCACACCATTAGCACAATTTCTCTCATAACTGCCATTTCACATCTCATACATGTCACAAGCACATATACCTGCAAAGCACACACTTAACAGGTACCACCACAAGTTTAACAGCATCTGTAACTCAAGGCACTTCATCCCCAGCAGAAAGTGATCCGCCATCAACGACGCCTGCATCCCACAGAGTCAAACGATTACAGTTCAATGACAACAACTCGGTCCATAGTGAGCCACAAAATCACCACCTCTCCATCAAGCAACACAACAATATCACATATAGGCAGACGGAGCCTCGGATCCCGCCATCAGCAAACGGATCCCGCATCAGCAAACGGATCCCGTCTTAGCAAACAGATCCCGCATCAGCAAACGGATCCCGCTTCAGCAAACGGATCCCGCATCAGCAAACGGATCCCGCCTCAGCAAACGGATCCCGCTTCAGCAAATGGATCCCGCTTCAGCAAACGGATCCCGCTTCAGCAAACGGATCCCGCTTAAGCAAACGGATCCCACATCAGCAAACGGATCCCGCATCAGCAAACGGATCCCGCATCAGCAAACGGATCCCGCTATATCCTTTCTATATCAATAAAGCCGCTCACACAGGGAGCGCACCCCCATCTTTCACAATTTCAAAATTCCCCTCTTTCTTTAAATTGCGGCCGTGGTGGGCCGGCTCAAGCCACCACACCTTTTTAAAATTTTGTGGCCGTGGTGGGCCGCCTCAAGCCACCACACCTTTTTTAAAAATTTTGTGGCCGTGGTGGGCTGCCTCAAGCCACCACACCTTTTTTTAAAAAATTTGTGGCCGTGGTGGGCCGCCTCAAGCCACCACACCTTTTTTAAAAAATTTTGTGGCCGTGGTGGGCCGCCTCAAGCCACCACACCTTTTTTAAAAAATTTTGTGGCCGTGGTGGGCCGCCTCAAGCCACCACACCTTTTTAAAATTTTGTGTCCGTGGTGGGCCGCCTCAAGCCACCACACCTTTTTTAAAAAATTTTGTGGCCGTGGTGGGCCGTCTCAAGCCACCACACCTTTTAAAAATTTGGTGGCCGTGGTGGGCTGCCTCAAGCCACCACACCTTTTTAAAAATTTTGTGGCCGTAGTGGGCCGCCTCAAGCCACCACACCCTTTCCATCCGCGAAATCCGCTCACACAGGGAGCGCACCCCTATCCATCGCAAATTTTAAATTCATGTTTTATTGAGTCTTTGCTTTCTCTTGTCGATGTCCTCGGCGGTTGTCTTTCTTTCGTCGACCCGTTTTGCTTCGCAATCCACGTCACCGAAGGGCTCTGTAGACACCCCGCCTTGGACCTCTGATGTCCCGATTGCATACACATTCTTTGTCTTCCTCCTTTCTATTAAGTTTTGTTACTTTTCGTTAACTTTCGTTACTTTCTGTTAAGTTCCTGACTTACTCCGTTAGTCTTGGATTTGACTAAGTGACAAAGTCAACCTTGAGTCTTTGTTTCACTTGTTTTTCGTTGACTCTCGTGGTGTTTGTTAAGTTTCTAACTGATCTCGTTAGTTTTGGGACTTAACTGCATAACGGGGTTAACTTTTGGGCTGAAATTTGGATTTCCTGAAGACGGGAGGAGCGCGCCTCTGCCATCCTTTATGGGACGCTTGCGCCTCCCATAGGGGGGCGGGAGGTGCGCGCTTCCCACCTCCAGAATCCCAGATTTTGCCAAATTTCCCTCCTTTTCTGATTTGTAACTCCAAAGCCATTATGGCTTGGCTTGATCCGGGGAAGGACCATCTTTGTGACCACAAAGACCTTACCTAACACCTATAAAAACCCCTCCAATCCATCATTGGAGGGGACCTCTTTTAAGACTTTTCTTTTCACTCTCTTAACAAAAGGGACTTTTCTTTTCACTCTCTTAACAAAAGGAGGAAGAATTCTTGAGTCAAAAACACTCTAAACACACAAAAGTCCATTTTCAAAGGTAGTTATTATACATAAAGTTTGGTCCTTCCTCTTGCAAGCACAAGGTACAATGTCCATCTTCTTCTTCTAAATTCTTGTTTTATCTTATATTCTCTCTTTACCACTTCTTAAACAAAAAACCTTTTAAATTACTTTCTTCATCTCTAATGTGTATGCAATCTCCATAAAAAGGGATACAACCAAAATACCACTTCACTATTGAAGTTTGGTCAAGGTTACTGTAACGCCCATCCTTATTCTCGTTAAATATTTGACTTACTTGTTAAATACTTGAACTTGCATATTATGTGTTAGTTTACTTGGGTTAAATTCTTAACTGCTTTAGAATATTAAGGTGGTTAAATGTTAAGTTTTGACTTTTGGGTCATTTGTGAAAATTTGACTTTATGGGCCTTTTTATTAAAAGTGAAACTTGAGGGGCCTAAGTGTCATTTTTGAAAATTGAATGTATATAATGTGTTGATTCTTCTCAAAGAAGCATTTTTCCTCAATTTCTTCTCGTTGCTTCCTCTGTTCTAAAGCTAGGGTTAGGGTTTTACCCTATTCTCGACTCCTCGAGCTTAATTATCCCTCCGTTCTTGATTCCAGTCTCGAATAAAGATTCGTGGCTTTGAATAGAGCGTTCCAGGCCGATCATAAATAAATTTGGGTCAACTTGATTTCGGACTAAGTAAGTTATTAACTCCCCCTTGCTTGTAATAACATGCATAAATGTTATTCCTGATACTTGTGAATGTTAATTTTGTGTTTGGGACAACTTTTGTGGTACTTGTAATTTTTGGGACAAAGGGAGTATAACCCTCTGTGTTAGATCATGAAAGGAACTTGAAAGTATTAGTTTAAGTTGGTATAATACTCCTTGGTATTGTTAAAAATGTTAGTAGAAGTTACCCCTACGCTTGGGACGGAGAAGTTTAGGCCTAGAAACAAATTTTGTGTTTGCTGAAAATTGTACCAGGCGCCCGCCCACATAGATACCAAGCGCCCGCCCATTTCATCAGAAGTTTTGGTTTCAAAAGTGCTATAATGAGCGGCCGCCCGGTCCATATTAGGCGCCCGCCCGGTCCCCTGTTTCAACAAAAGTGTTTTAAATCTAAATTGAAATGAAAGTTTATCCCTCCTAAGGCATATAGCCTTGGTATAAGATGTCCTAGCAAGTGTAATTGTACCTTTTGGAGGCATTGGAACTCAGATTTGAACATTAATACTTATAAAACTCAAATGAGAACTTAAGTATAAGAGTAGTAACTCTTCTTTATGTCTTGGAAGTGCTATGAACAAGCACTAATTTGTTATACATGTCTTGAAACCGATGATTGTGCACCTTAGGGGCATTAGAATAAAGTTTTAGACTTGAACATCCTAAGAATAGGATTAGGATTTTGTAAGAGTAAATGTATAACTCTTATACATGCTTGAATGTCCAAATATTGTAGTTATAACTTGAAGTATAAGACCATAAAATCTTGTACATGACTTGAACATCCAAAGAATTGGATTAAGACTTGAATATAAGATAATAAAATCTTGTACATGACTTGACGCCAATACATATGTATGGTAATGAACTAGAAAGTGCTATGAACAAGCACTAACTTGTATGAGACATTTTCTTGTTGTGTGTGTGCAAACATTGCATATAGTTGCTTGATAACAAGGTGACTTCTTGATTACTTGAAGCATGTTCCTTGTTGAGCTAGTCCACTACTTTTGGATTAGTTCTTCTCCCGTAGTTCAAGTAAATACCTACTTGTACATTCTTGTGTGAGTCCAGCTGGTTCTCCTTACTTGTTCGGAAATATATAGGTTCACGCTTATCGCGAGAGCTGGGGCTTAAGTGATAATCGGGTCCCTATGTATTTGCGCTTGACCCCTTACTACCGGCCATAGTAAGGGCATAGCTTCCTTGGTTGGAGCAATACGTCTGACTTAAGTGAATGCTAAACTCTTGAACACCTCGTGAGTCTTGATCTTGGGAATGACACTGGTTACCGGGTCTTCTGATATATACTGAATAATCAGTTTCTTGATATTGATCGTGATTGTCAAAGTAATACAAGCTACGACAACAATGGTATTTTTGGGAGGAATAAGGAAGGAAGCAATATCCTTATAACTTGCTTGTTTAGCCTTATGTGCTACTTGATGAGTGGCTTAGCCTCTCATATACTTGTTACTTGATGATACTTGATATATGATTACTTGAGTATCTACTTGAATTGCATGATAACATGTCATGTAGTTGCATCTAATAGCTTACTGAGATTTATCTCACCCCGTTTCTTGTTTAATTATTTTCCTTAGATCAAAGGAAGGATAGTGCGCAGTGAGGCTCGACATAACTGGGAGCTTACTATGCAGGTCGTGATTATTTTGGGGCTTGTGTCCTTTTACACTTGGTGAGGACGATGTATTATGGGTTGTATAACTCCTTATTTTGGGGTAGACAGTCTTATTCCGTTCTTGTTGTCACTAGACATCTTTTATAATACTCTTGATGCCAGCTTATGTGCTAGGCATGTTTCCGCTGTGCATATTCATGTTTGGTTTAAATTTTCTTGTCTAGAACTCGTGGTGTGAGCTATCTTAGCTCCTTACTCTAGAGTATATATATCATGTCAGTTTGTTATAAACAGTTATCATTCAGTTTCTTGTTAGTGTTCTTGTTCCTTGTTAGTCACTCCCACCAGGTTCGAGGTTCTACTAGGGGATCCCGGGACCTGGGGGCTTGTCAGGTTAGTATCAGAGCTACCCTGGTTCAGTTACCCTGTTTAGCTACCTTGGTTTGCTCTAAGTCTGGATAGGGTCTATGGCCTAGGTATGGGTTAGTCTTGGGGTGTTATTAACGCCGAGTGTTTACCTACAGGTACAATGAGTTTTGAAGGTACAAGTGGCAGTAATCATCTGAGATCTGTAACTCCTCAAGAAGAGATGGTTGATAATATAGACTGGGATTATCCTAATCGACTTACAAGGTTCTTGAAGTTGAAACCTCGTAGCTTTGACGGTGAATTTGATGCTAAGAAGGCAGAGGAGTGGATTGAGAGTATTGAGAAGATCTTTACAGCCTTGAGATGTGCAGGTGGTGATAAGGTAACCTTTGCAATCTTTAAACTTGAGAAAGCTGCTGAACATTGGTGGCAAGTGTTGAATAAAAGTTGGAAACTGGAAGGGGTACCACAGACTTGGGAGAATTTTCTTCAAGCATTTAAGTCACAGTTTATTCCAACAGTGGTCCAAGACAGAAAAGAGATGGAATTCCTTAATCTGGAGCAGGGAAGCTTGACAGTGGGGCAATACTCAACCAAGTTCACAGAATTGGCTAGGTATTGTGATCACTTAGTTCCAAATGAAACCAAGAAGGCACAGAGGTTTGTGAAAGGGTTGAGGACTGAGTATAGGAAGCAACTTCTTTCTCTACAGCTTACTAGTTATCATCAAGCAGTGGAGAAGGCTTATGCTATTGAAAATGACATTGAAGAACACAAGGTGAAGTTGGGAACAACCGTGACTGGTCGTGTATTAGAGAAAGCACAGGGATCTGGTTCTAAGGGTGGTAAATCTAGCCACCAAGATCGTCGATTATGACAGCCATCTGAAAGTAAAGGTAGTGTATCAAATGGTTCTAAGACAACAGTCCAAGGTCCCAGGAGAGTATGTGGTTATTGTTCGAAAGAAGGCCATTCTGAAGACAAGTGTTGGCTAAAGCAAGGAAGATGTTTATCTTGTGGTGAAACTGGGCACTTTATCAAGAATTGTCCTAAAGGTAAGGGAAGTCAAGTCGGGGGTACAAGTCAACAGGCCTCAGGTACCAAGAGAGATAGTGGGGGTCGACCTAAAGTTCAGGGTCGAGTGTTTGCTCTAGATCAGCAGGGTGTAGCTGAGTCTTCTGCGGTCATAGGAGGTACTATATTGCTTTCTAGTACGAGAGCGCGAGTCTTGATAGATCCAGGCTCATCTTATTCTTATGTGGTATCTCATTTTGTGTCGCATTTGCATGTTTTTCCTGATTCTATACCTTATGTGCTAGAAGTATCTTCCCCAATGGGAGATTGCATGTTTGCTTCTGAGGTTTACAAGAAATGTGAGGTTCTTGTGGGTGATCATGCCCTTCTTGCTGACCTAGTCGTGTTACCTATAAGGGACTTTGACGTGATTCTTGGCATGGATTGGTTATATGTGCATCATGCATCTGTTGATTGTCATAAAAAAGTAGTAACTTTTTCTATACCTGGTTTGCCTGATTTTACCTTTGAAGGAGATAGGCATTTATGTGCTATACATGTTATTTCTGCTTTAAAAGCTAGAAAACTCTTATCTCGTGGTTGTGCCGGGTATCTCGCATGTGTGCTTGTGTAGACACCCCACCTTGGACCGCTCACCCCGATTGCACACTTGATTTTGTGTTTCTCCCTCTTTTAAGTGTTTCCTGTTAGTTTCTGTTACTTTGGTTAAGTTCCAGACGGACTCCGTTAAGTCCCGGGGCTAAACTGAATAACAGTTCTAACTTACTAGTCCATTCTGTCAGAAATTGCTTCTCAGAGTCGCGCGCCTCCGCCCCTTGAGGCCAGACGCGCACGCCTTCCACCGCCTAGGTGGGATGCGCGCGCTTCTGGGGTGTGTCAGTTACAGATTCTGCCCAAGAATCTCTCCCTTGCTCATTATACATGATTTTGCCCGGGAAAGATTTCTTGGAGACTCCGTTTGGCTCAAAAAACAGTCACTTTTCAACTATAAAAACCCCTCCAATCCATCATTGGAGGAGAACTGGGAAAAATCATTACTTTCAAACCTTTTTACTCACTTCTTTCATAGACTTTTCTTGGGACTTCTTCAACAAAGTATTCAATGTCTTCTTCAAGGCTTCACAAGAGATTCTTTTTGAAGGATACTATAGGTAAAGGTCTTAAACATTTCTCCTCTCCTTCTTCTTCTTCTTCTTCTTCTTCTTCTTCTTCTTCTTCTTCTTCTTCAAATCAAATGTGCAATCACCCAAAACCATTTGGGACATGACACAAACGGTCCTTTCATTACATTGAATTGGCCTAGGAGTCATCTCCCTACATTTCAAACTCTAAAACCCCTTTTTATCATCATTTTAATAGGAAGAAAACATTTATCTTAAAAAGTGAATTATGGACAAACAAGACCGACTTTGCTCGGGCGAAATGGGTGTTTAAGTACTTCCCATTTCGTAACCTAACCCCCGAACCCCTCATCCCAAAAAATCTCTGTTTTCGTAAATCAAACTTAGGCTCATAAACATTAGGTTTTCTTACGTTCCTCAAAAACGTGGGTGGCGACTCTTAAAACATCAATTAGACATCCTAGGGTGATTCACGCGCTCGAGCCTAAAGCCGTGGTCCCGCCCCCAGGGTATCTACAGTGGCGACTCCGCTGGGGATTGCTTGAGGGTTAAACTTGTGTTTCTGTTCATAATTCACTTTTCTGGGAATTCTGGAAATTGACATGGGAAGCGCGCGCCTCGGACCTTCATGGTCCAAAGCGCGCGCGTCCCGAGACAAATTCTAGAATCGCCCACCTTCCGCATGTTCTTCCTATTCTTCCTACTATTTCGTGCTGCAAACATTGCAGGTGTCGCGACCCCGAACCCCGCGGGCCCGAGACCGCGAGCTGGACGTCGATTTAAAACCAAAACTCTAAAATATAGAAGTTAAAAATTTCATTTTGAACCAAAAGATGATAACATAAGGTTTTACAAATCCAAGTTTAAATCAACAAAGTACATCTAACATAAGCTCCACAGCTTATACCCAAAAGAATAAAATATACAATTCTTAATGACGTCAATAATGGTAAAACTATCCCCAAAAGGTTATACATTTAAATAATGTAAACCGATCCATAACAACCTGCCCCAAAATCTCAATCCTCTCGACGTCCTCCTCGATCCGCGAATCCTAATCCTTTTCCTCCTGGGGGGGGGGGTTAAGGAAAAACAAAGATGGAAATAAACGGGGTGAGATAAAATCTCAGTAAGTTACTAATGCAACTACATGACATGCTATAATGCAATAAGCAATAAACAAGGATAAATGTCACATAGCATGAAACAATTAACAGTCAACAGATAGCAGCGGAAAGTAAACACATAACAAAGGATATTAGCCAAGGTTTCCAAACCGGTACATCCAAATCAAGGATCGCTGCGCAGCTTCAATAATCAACAAATCATCATTTTCATAATAGCATGAAAGCTGAAGAGAAATCCCCGGTCAGAAGCGACCAATCAACCCATCAATCAAACAAACCATCTTCATAGTAGCATAAAAGCTGAAGAGAAACCCGGTACCGGAACCAATAACAATGATAAAGTGCCACAAGGGGCGGGAGCCATGCCACAAAGTCATGCTCCAAAACAATTAGCTAGAATACCCACAACGGAGCTAGCTCATCCCAACCAAGGCCAATCTGGATGAGGACAGAAGGACCAATGGGCGATGCTATACTGGACTTGGCTCGTGCCATTATAGCATTATCCATTGCCTGACTCGATACACAATTTAACCAGCTGGACTTTCAATAAATGCTAAGAAATAAAATACTAGCACGGTAAACAACTAAGGATTCCAAACTAGGGAACCATACCAAATAATCACCATAAAGATGCAACGGGTACTCATGAAGATTTTAACAACAACGATAACAAGAGTTTCTCATGAAGAGCACAACAACGATAAACGGAATTTCTCATAAAGAGCACAACAACATTGATCATTAAAAACAAGATGATTCCAAGACAAGTCACGTATCAAATACATCCTAAATATGATACCCACAAGTTAATCATAAAGAGCACAACCCAAACGGTCGCTCACAAATAGCACAATGACTATTACCAAAATGACCCTAAACATTTACTCATAAAGATATACTAGGATTATGAACTCAACCATCTCATCACACCTGGAATTCCAAAGTAGGAAATCAGAATGAATACACCTTAAGGTTAATCAAACCGTAAGTACCCAATTGCCAATACACGCTTTACCTTCGTCCTTAACGAACCAATCCCAAACCCCCAAACGAATCAAAAAGGTTAATCTTTAGAACATGATCACGACCGGACTAAACCCTACACTTTGGTGTTCAACAACAACCCTCTAGGTACTAGGGGACATCGCCTAAAACCTAGACCAAGTCTTACTCGAAAATCAATTCGATTGGAACAACCACGAACACATCATAAGATGCCCAAACACCCAATAAAATCCCGAAGTATAATACTTATAACTTAACTGAACAACCTATACCATCTTTTAGTACTCGAAGAGAGCTTCGAAATGATAGTTTACACGCCTAAAACGGAGTCCGGATGAGAAAGTTATGGCCTCCGGAAGATCGAACGAAAAACGGACAATACTGGAAAAGGAGGGATGCGCGCGCCTCCATAAAAAGTGATGCGCGCGCCTCCTAAGGTCAGAAGGCTGCGATTTCGAAGCAAAAAAAGGGTGCGCGCGCCTCCCAAAACATGGTGCGCGCACCTCCTTGCCCGGAGGGATGAAATCCGGCCAAAATCTGGGTTTCTACCAATTTTCTTACCCATTTCATATTACAACCAAAATCAAACATAATCAACCTTCCTCCAAGCATAAAGATGAACCCAAAACAACTTATAACTAGAATGGGGACTCAAATAATACCATTTATCAACCAAGATCAAGATTCAAACCCAACATTCCTAAAATCACCATTTTTGACCAAAACTCAAAATAAATTTCAAACTCAACCAAACTTCCAATATAACACATCAAGCATAATATAAACATGATATGAACACTTTAGCATAAAAATGGGGGGAAAAGCAACTTACCCGGATTTTCTCAAAGTTGCCGGAACTCGAAATTTCTTGGCTTCCTACGATCCTATCGACGATCTAAACAAGATTCATGTTTTAAGAAATGAGAAATAATGAGAGGAAGAGGAAGGAAATGAAGAGAGAAGGAAGAGAGAAAACTTACCACCAAGGAGAGAGAGAGAGATTATGCTGGGAAGGGAGTATGAGGTGAGGGAGAAAGAGAGTGTAGGGAGAAGAGAGGGAGTAGGGAGATGATTATTTTCCAAAACTTACACTTAGACCCCCTCCCCACTAACTACACAAACTCTAATACTTCCTACTAACAACTAAGACCAAATAATACTACACTAGCACAAATAACTCGAATAAAATGCTAGGCATAAATATTATGAAACATAAATTGCACACATAATAAATTTTAATAAACAATAATTTAAATACATAATTAAGCAAATAAATAAATAATAATTATTTATTACCAATAAAATAGAGCCTAGTTTTCGGGTCGTGACATTCACTCCCCCTTAAAGAAAATTCGACCCGAATTTTAACGAGACCTACCCGAATGATCAAGTAGCCATTAATACGATAGTTCCGTCATTTTCCAAATTCCTCAATCATCCATTCTAAACCACCACAAGGTAACCTTAAATAATGCTTACAATAACACCACCTCTCGAACCGAATCATTCCATCATTAACTTCATTACTAATCAAAATCCTCACTCAAAATCGAAGAATTCAAATTATTTCCACACATAATTCTCGAGGTATCTCAAACTCGCCTTATTCATAACCTTAACTACTCCGCAAAGGTACTCCCATTTGTAAATCGCATACTTAGTATTATTCCCCAGAAATTCAAAACATTACCATCTCGAGCTAAATTAGCTTTTAAAATATGAGAGGCTAAAGAAATTTTCCATCCTCATAATATTCACCAAAGGCTATATCTCTAAGGATTCCCATTATAGTGCTCTCGCTCTAGGTAGCACCTTAAACTAGTGGTGTAATATAAACCCAAATTTTTAATACAAAATGTGCACTTAAATCTATGCCATAATATCATCGTCATAACACTCCAACCCTTGAAAGCCTGAAATAATTACGAATACTCAGTAGTCCGAAAATGATCTAAATTTTATCTTCACGGTATTTCCTCTAACTCCCTTTTTTGTTAATAATTTTGTGCTCATATACCCAAGGAAATCACCAAATCTCAAATCCTCAATAACTAACCCAAGTTAGTCTTTCACGCATACATTTATTGTCGCGACCCCGGACCCCGCGGGCCCCGGGACCGCGAGCTGGACGTCGACTCTAAAACCAAAACTCAGAAATACAGAAGTTAAAAATTTCATTTAATACCAAAAGGGGTGAAGATCCAAGGTTTTACAAAACCAAGTTTAATAAAAACCAAATACAACTATCATAAACTTCCACAAGTTTATGCTCAATAAAATACAAATATAAAATTCTTAGTGACGTCAATGTTTGGTATAAATACCCCAAAAGGTTACACATTTATATAATGTAAACCAACCTATACAACTTTCCCCAAAAGAATATATCCACACTCGACGTCCTTGCTCTCGTGATCAGCGAGACTAATCCTTAGCACCTGGGGGGGGGAGTTAAGGAAAAACAAAGATAAAAGAAAGGGGGTGAGATAAATCTCAATAAGTTACTAATGCAACTACATGACATGCTATGATGCAATAAGCAATAAACGATAATTATTATCACATAGCACATAGCAATTATCATAGAACAGATAGCAGCGGAAATAAACACATAACAAAGGATATAGCCAAGGTTTTCCAAACCGGAACATCCAAATAAAGGATCGCTGCGCAGCTTCAATAATCAACCAATCATCATCTTCATAATAGCATGAAAGCCGAAGAGAAAACCCCGGTACCGGAACCAATAACCATAACAGTGTCACAAAGGACAAGGATCACGACACAAAGTCATACCCGCTAGCCAGATACATTCACAAAGGAACGCTGACTTATCCTTTCCAAGGCCAATCTGGAGAAGGGGTAAAGAAGGGGGCAAAACAATGGTCAACATTATAATGGACTTGGCTTTGCCATTATAATATTTCCCATCGCCCAAACACACACAAAATACCAGCTGGACTTTCACGTAAAGGCTAAGTAATAAAATACTAGCACGATAAACAACCAAGGATTCCAAAGTAGGGAATCATGCCAATTAATCACCAAGAAGATGAAATGAACAAACAATGCACAATAAAGGTGCTTCAAAATCCCAATTCACCATTAATGAATTTCAAACACAAACTTGATCACAAAGGACCCAATTCATTCACACAACTTTAACAAATGTAAATTTTCAGAGGACTGTGCGGCCGCCCAAAGTGGGTTGTGCGGTCGCCCAAAAAGTCCCAAAACAAGAACAAAAGCTTTCAGAAAGATGCGCGGCCGCCCAGGAAGTTTTGTGCGGTCGCACAATGCTCTGGATTTCCAGAAATCGGGAAGAACAACATGGGTTCTTCCATTTTCAAACCCAAAACACAATCAACCCAAAATCCAACCTTCCAACTCATATACTAAAGTGCCAAAACGACTTATAAGTCTAAAAAGACTCCTAAAACAACATTTAACTCTCGAAATCAAGAATCAAACCCAACATTCAAGATTTCACCATTTTTGATCAAAACCCAAATAAATTCTAAACAAATTCAAAACTCATCCAAACTTCAAATGGAACACATCAAACACTATCTAAGCATGATATGAACATTTTAGCATTAAAATGGGGGAAAAGTAACTTACTTGAATTTTCTCAAAGTTGATGGATTTCAAATCTTTTTGGCTTCCTACGATGCTATCGACGATCTAAACATGGTTCACGTTTTAAGAAATGAGAGAAGATGAGAGGAAGAAGGAGAAAATGAAGAGAGATGAAGAGGAAGAAAACTTACCCACAAAGCTTGGAGAGAGAGAGAGTTGTCTGGGAAGGAGAAGGATGAGTGAGGGAGGAGGTGAGGGAGGAGTAGGGAGGGAGTAGGAAAATTATTTTAAAAACTTACACTTAGGCCCCCTCTCTCACACTACACACACACACTCCATACTAGCAATTAGGACCCAACACTTCTACACTAGCCCAAATAACTCAAGTAAAATGCTAGGCATAATCATTATGAAACATAAAATGCACACATAATTATTTAAATAAATAATAATTTAAATAAATAAATAAGCAAATAATTAAATAAAAATCATTTAATTACTTAATAAAATAGAGCCTATATTTTGGGTCGTGACATTCACTCCCCCTTAAAGAAAATTCGACCCGAATTTTAACGAGACTCACCTTAAACAAAAAGCCACGGAAATTTCCTCTCTATCTCATCTCGGAGCTCCCACGTCGACTCCTCGATGCTATGATTCCTCCAAAGGACTCTAACCAACGCAATACTCTTGCTCCTCAACTCTTGGACTTTGGAATCTAAGATCCGAACCGGTCGTTTCTCATAACTCATATCGGGCTCAATATCTTCCGGTATCCTCGGTAACACGTGAGACGGATCATGAACGTACTTCCGAAGCATAGAAACGTGAAAGACGTTGTGCAACCGGTCCAAAGATGACGGTAACGCAAGGCGATACGCTAGAAGTCCAACCTTTCCCAAAATCTCAAACGGACCAATAAACCTCGGAGCCAACTTACCCTTCTTCCCGAACCTTCGGATACCCACTTTCGGAGATACTTTCAAGAATACCAAATCACCAACCTGAAAACTAAGATCTCGCCTTCGGTTGTCTGCGTAGCTCTTATGTCGACTCTGGGCTATCTTCAATCTATCCCGGATAACTTTAACTTTCTCAACTGAGTCCTGAAGCAAATCAATACCCAAAACTTTCGCTTCACCGACCTCATCCCAACAAATAGGCGATCTACACTTTCTTCCATACAAGGCCTCAAACGGTGCCATCTCGATACTAGCCTGATAACTGTTGTTGTAGGAGAACTCCACTAACGATAGGTGCGAATCCCAAGAATCAGAAAAGTCTATCGCACAAGCTCGCAACATATCCTCAAGAATCTGAATAGTCCTCTCGGATTGACCGTCGGTCTGAGGATGAAAAGCTGTGCTGAATCGCAAATCTGTACCCAAAGCTTCCTGAAACGCCTTCCAGAATCTAGAAGTAAACCTCGGGTCTCGATCTGACACAATGCTAACCGGAACCCCATGCAATCTAACAATCTCATCAATATAAAGGGTCGCAAGCTTCTCCATCGAATATCTGATGTCAATAGGCAAGAAATGGGCACTCTTGGTCAATCTATCCACTATTACCCAAACACTGTCATACTTCCTACGGGTACGAGGCAGTCCCGTAACGAAATCCATAGTCACATGATCCCATTTCCACTCGGGAATCTCTAACGGCTGAAGCAATCCCGCGGGTCTCTGATGCTCGGCTTTGACCTGCTGACACGTTAAACACTTCGAAACATACTCAGCTATTTCCCTTTTCATATTAATCCACCAAAATTGTTGCTTCAAATCCTGATACATCTTCGTACTACCCGGATGAATAGTATACCTCGATTTGTGACCCTCATCAAGAACCCTCTGTTTAATTCCATCAACATCCGGAACACACAATCTTCCACGGAAAGTCAACACTCCCACCGGGCTTAAAGAAAAATCCTCGAAATTCTTTTCTTTCAGTTTACTCATTACCTTCACTAACTCGGGATCTTCTTTCTGAGCTTCCTTTATCCTCTGAATTAGGGTCGGAGACACTCTAATATTCGCAAAAATAGCCCCATGTCTCGATTCACGAGGAGACCAATCTCGAACATCCTCAAGCATTTTCCATTCGCGAACCATCATCGAAGCCACATAAGACTTTCTACTAATCGCATCGGCTACCACATTCGCCTTCCCCGGATGATAAGAAATCGTACAATCATAATCCTTCAACAATTCCATCCATCGTCGCTGTCGGTTATTCAACTCTTTCTGGGAGAAAAGGTACTTCAAACTCTTGTGATCGGTAAAAATCTCGAACTTCGCTCCATAAAGGTAGTGCTTCCATTTGTGCAACGCAAAGACAATAGCCGCTAACTCCATATCATGAGTCGGGTAATTCTGCTCACTAGGGGTCAACTTCCTCGAAGCATAAGTAATCACTTTCCCATTCTGCATCAATACACAACCCAAACCTTCTTTAGAAGCATCACTATAAATCACTAGGCCATCGCTCCCATTAGGCAAAGTCAAGATCGGTGCGGTAGTCAACCTCTTCTTCAATTCTTCGAAACCCTTGTCACATTTCTCGGTCCACACAAACGGAACATTCTTCCGGGTCAACTGAGTCATCGGAGTAGCAATCCTCGAGAACCCTTCAATAAATCTTCGGTAATACCCGGCTAAACCAAGAAAACTACGAATCTCGGTCACTGACTCGGGTCTCTTCCAATCCACTATGGCTTCAATCTTTGAAGGATCCACCGAAATCCCCTCTTTCGAAATAACATGACCCAGAAATGACACCTTCTCGAGCCAAAATTCGCATTTACTGAACTTCGCAAATAATTTCTCCCTCGCAAGAACGGATAAAACTGTCCTCAAATGCTGCTCGTGCTCCTCTCGAGATTTCGAATAAACAAGAATGTCGTCGATGAAAACCACCACGAACGAATCAAGATACGGATGGAAAACTCGGTTCATCAAATCCATAAACACGACCGGCGCGTTAATCAACCCAAACGGCATAACCAAGAACTCATAATGACCGTACCGAGTGCGAAAAGCAGTCTTCGGAATATCCTCCGATCTAACCTTCAACTGATGGTACCCACTCCTCAAATCAAGTTTAGAGAAAACCACGGACCCTTGAAGCTGATCAAACAAATCATCAATATGCGGTAGAGGATACTTGTTCTTCACCGTAACCTGATTCAACTTTCTGTAATCTATACACAATCTCAAGGAACCGTCTTTCTTTCGCACAAACAAAACCGGTGCTCCCCACGGGGAAACACTAGGGCGGATAAACCCTCGATCAAGCAACTCTTGCAACTGAACCTTCAATTCTTTCAACTCTGCGGGAGCTAACCTATAAGGCGCTTTCGAAATCGGAGCCGTACCCGGCAAAAGATCTATACAAAACTCAATCTCACGATCGGGAGGCATATCATACTCGGTAGAGAAAACATCGGGAAATTCCCGGACTACCCGAACACTATCAAAACTAGGGAATTCTTTCCTAGTATCAAGAACACTAGCCAAAAACCCCTCGCAACCACTATGCAATAATTTTCTCGCTTTCATAAAAGAAATTAGGCGAACCTTTCTACTCAGAGGACTAGCCTCAAAAACAAACTTAGGCACATCGGGAATAGAAAAAGTAACAGTTTTCTTACGGCAATCAACAGAAGCATGAAACTTGCTCAACCAATCCATACCCAAAATGACATCAAAGTCTTGGATAGGAAGAACTACCAAATCCGCACAAAGGACTCGACCACAAATGACCACATCACAAGCACGAAAGACTCGATCCGAAATCAAGCATTCTCCTATAGGGGTCGACACCTCTAGCACGTACGGTAAGGACTCGAATGCAGCATTTAACATGGAAGCAAATTGCACAGAAATGTATGAATGAGATGATCCTGGATCTACTAACGCTCGTGCGCTCACATTAGACACAGAAATAATACCTCCAATAACGGATGGATCATCGGTAGCTTGTTGTTGATTCATAGCATAGACCTTCCCTTGAACCTTGGGCTTCCCAGCTGCATCCCTTTTCTGACCCTGATTATTACCAACCCCTAACCCGGATGACTGACCTCGGTACCTCGTGCACTCTCTCGCAAAGTGCCCCATTTCACCACAATTGGTGCACCTTCCTTGCTTTTTCCAACACTTATCCTCCGCATGGCCTACCTTCTGACAAAAGGTACAAGGCTTCCTAATTTGGCTCCCTTGGTTCCCGGAAGTGGTACCCGGGTTCCTTGGGATCGGTTGCACTCGGGACTGAGATTGTCCCCCAAAGTTACCTCGATTATCGGAACGGTCTTGTGGCTTGCCTTGAGCTCCTTGCTTACTCGGGTTGGCTACCTCGGTCTTCCTTTTATGCTCCCCAATATCTTGCTCTATTAAATAGGCTCGGTCCACCGCATCTTGGAAAGTCACAACCGTTGAGCAATCAGTTGAGTACGGATGGAGGTCTTCAATCCCCGAATGAATCTCATAGCCTTTTGTTCCTCGGTCCTCACCAAATAGTCGCAATACCGGGCTAATTCTATGAACTTAGCCGAGTATTGTGCTATAGACAACACACCTTGCTCCAAGTTGAGTAGCTCGATCTCTTTTCGGTTTTGATCAACAACCGGAATGAAATGCTCCTTGAATTTGCGAACGAACAACTCCCACGCATACACCGTGCGAGTATCATCCCAAGTAGCTTTAATACCTTTCCACCAATGCTCGGCGGCTCCCACAAGCTTGTAAGCCGCAAACCGGACCTTGTCCTCATCCGAACACCCAAACACATCATAAATCTTCTCCATAGACTCAATCCACAACTCAGCCTTCCTTACATCGGGCTCCCCATTGAATTCAACCGGTTTAAGTTTCAGAAATTGCTCCAATCCATAGCGGGGTGGTGCTTGCTCTACCCTCGGACCTTGATCATGTATGGCTTTCATGGCCGCCTCAAACATGCCTTGAAACATGGCACGGGCTTCTTCCCTTGTATCATTCTGATTCTGTGCCCCACTAGTACCTCCTCTGTTTCTTCTTCCAGACATTGAGAACAATTACCTGCATAAAACATCAACTGTTAATCACTCCGCACTCTACTACCCACCTAGGTCATACTAATCCACCTAGACTTATACTTAGAGCTAATGCCATAGCTCTGATACCAACTGTCGCGACCCCGGACCCCGCGGGCCCCGGGACCGCGAGCTGGACGTCGACTCTAAAACCAAAACTCAGAAATACTGAAGTTAAAAATTTCATTTAATACCAAAAGGGGTGAAGATCCAAGGTTTTACAAAACCAAGTTTAATAAAAACCAAATACAACTATCATAAACTTCCACAAGTTTATGCTCAATAAAATACAAATATAAAATTCTTAGTGACGTCAATGTTTGGTACAAATACCCAAAAGGTTACACATTTATATAATGTAAACCAACCTATACAACTTTCCCCAAAAGAATATATCCACACTCGACGTCCTTGCTCTCGTGATCAGCGAGACTAATCCTTAGCACCTGGGGGGGGGTTAAGGAAAAACAAAGATAAAAGAAAGGGGGTGAGATAAATCTCAATAAGTTACTAATGCAACTACATGACATGCTATGATGCAATAAGCAATAAACGATAATTATTATCACATAGCACATAGCAATTATCATAGAACAGATAGCAGCGGAAATAAACACATAACAAAGGATATAGCCAAGGTTTTCCAAACCGGAACATCCAAATAAAGGATCGCTGCGCAGCTTCAATAATCAACCAATCATCATCTTCATAATAGCATGAAAGCCGAAGAGAAAACCCCGGTACCGGAACCAATAACCATAACAGTGTCACAAAGGACAAGGATCATGACACAAAGTCATACCCGCTAGCCAGATACATTCACAAAGGAACGCTGACTTATCCTTTCCAAGGCCAATCTGGAGAAGGGGTAAAGAAGGGGGCAAAACAATGGTCAACATTATAATGGACTTGGCTTTGCCATTATAATCTTTCCCATCGCCCAAACACACACAAAATACCAGCTGGACTTTCACGTAAAGGCTAAGTAATAAAATACTAGCACGATAAACAACCAAGGATTCCAAAGTAGGGAATAATGCCAATTAATCACCAAGAAGATGAAATGAACAAACAATGCACAATAAAGGTGCTTCAAAATCCCAATTCACCATTAATGAATTTCAAACACAAACTTGATCACAAAGGACCCAATTCTCTCACTAAAGTGTACAACAAAGTTCACTAGGGTCAACTAGGAGGACACCCAAGACTTAGACCAAAACGCAACCTTCATTCACACAACTTTAACAAATGTAAATTTTCAGAGGACTGTGCGGCCGCCCAAAGTGGGTTGTGCGGTCGCCCAAAAAGTCCCAAAATAAGAACAAAATCTTTCAGAAAGATGCGCGGCCGCCCAGGAAGTTTTGTGCGGTCGTACAATGCTCTGGATTTTCAGAAATCGGGAAGAACAACATGGGTTCTTCCATTTTCAAACCCAAAACACAATCAACCCAAAATCCAACATTCCAACTCATATACTAAAGTGCCAAAACGACTTATAAGTCTAAAAAGAATCCTAAAACAACATTTAACACTCGAAATCAAAAATCAAACCCAACATTCAAGATTTCACCATTTTTTGATCAAAACCCAAATAAATTCCAAACAAATTCAAAACTCATCCAAACTTCAAATGGAACACATCAAACACTATCTAAGCATGATATGAACATTTTAGCATTAAAATGGGGGAAAAGTAACTTACTTGAATTTTCTCAAAGTTGATGGATTTCAAATCTTTTTGGCTTCCTACGATGCTATCGACGATCTAAACATGGTTCACGTTTTAAGAAATGAGAGAAGATGAGAGGAAGAAGGAGAAAATGAAGAGAGATGAAGAGGAAGAAAACTTTACCCACAAAGCTTGGAGAGAGAGAGAGTTGTCTGGGAAGGAGAAGGATGAGTGAGGGAGGAGGTGAGGGAGGAGTAGGGACGGAGTAGGAAAATTATTTTAAAAACTTACACTTAGGCCCCTCTCTCACACTACACACACACACTCCATACTAGCAATTAGGACCCAACACTTCTACACTAGCCCAAATAACTCAAGTAAAATGCTAGGCATAATCATTATGAAACATAAAATGCACACATAATTATTTAAATAAATAATAATTTAAATAAATAAATAAGCAAATAATTAAATAAAAATCATTTAATTACTTAATAAAATAGAGCCTATATTTTGGGTCGTGACATTTATTAACCTAATGATACTTAGGCTCCATAGTACTACCGTCATAATAAACCGATTAGCTAGCAACGTTCCAACTGACCCAATACCAATTCATGATATTCCTTAATTATGCCCAAGTATTGATAATCAACTTCCTTCACATACCCTTGATCCAATTCGGGAAACGCCACCAAGAAGGGATTTAGAACCATAGAACCACTATCTACCCAAAATTTCAAAATGCCTTTAACATAGATTGAGACATTATTACTCTTCCAAAATGTACTTAGTCCTTTCTAACTTAACACGCTTACCACCATTAGTGATCGGAACTCCTACAACAAACTCATCATCCATAACAAATCGTATACCTCTCCATACTAACCCATTCCGATGCATTCACGGAGATGTACTAAAAGTGACCAAAATTTTCCTCAAGAGATCCTCATTGAATCCTCAACTCCTATAACCCAACCGATACAATATGGATATTGATCTAAATATAAGCATTACAACCTTGTACTATAACAACTCAATTTAACCCAAGGTTCTCCCCAATTACTAGGTACTATTCGGAAGAAAATGAAAATCTTACGAATGATAAATACACCCCACAAATTGACCGAAACTAAATACTCGAATTTAAATTAAGAAAAGATAGGTATAACTCTACCCAAAGGAACGGTCTCAAACAGTTTTAAGAAATTAGGAATGGAGAATATAACAATCCCTTACAACAATAGATTAAAGCAATAGTAACATTAAAATCTTGTAATAGCAACATGGCTAATTAGCAGGTGAGACATAACCATACTTAAGCACATCATAAGCACATAAGACTTCATCAGATACCCTAAACTCTTCCACAGGAGTAGACACCTACAACACATAAGTCAAAGATTCAGAAGTAATAAATGCAACTAAATGCACAGAAACACATAGATGCGATGATCCTATAATGCACGCGCTCGCTCTCACGATGCAAAATAATACCTCCTCAAATTTATCCGTTACCTGGTGAGTGCTGATTGGTCGCAATTACTCTGCCCTATACCTTAGGGTTCCCCGAAGCATCCCTCTTCTGACCCGGTGAAGTACTGGTTCCTGCTCCTGATGATTGAACCTTAAACCTCGGACAGTCTTTTATGAAGTGACCCAGTTGACCATAATTGATACATTTCCCTTGCTTCTTCCAACATTTATCCTCCAAATGGCCTTCTCTCTGACAGTAAGTGCAAAGCCACCTACCTTGCTTCCCTTGTTTCCCCGGAGTAGTACCCGAATTCCCTAGCGCGGTTTGTTCTTTAAACTGAGATGGTGCTCCCAAATTACCTCGGTTATCTGAACGGTGTTGTGGTTGAGATTTAGCCTGGCTTACTTGTTTACCCGTATTTGCAACCTCGGTCTTCCTCTTATGCTCCCCAATATCTTGCTCGATCAAGTATGCCCGGTCTACCGCATCCTGAAATGTCACGATCCTCTGGGCTATAAGTTGAGTACGAATAGAAGTCTTCAAACCCCGGATGAATCTCATATCCTTCTGTTCTTCGGTCCTCACAAGATAGTCACAATACCGGGCTAATTCTGTGAACTTAGCCGAGTACTGAGCTATAGACAACAAACCTTGCTCCAGTTGAGCAGCTCGATCTCCTTTCGGTTTTGATCCACTACCGGAATGAAATGCTCCTTGAACTTTCGCACAAACAACTCCCATGCATACACTGTGTGAGTATCATCCCAACTCGCTTTAACACCCTTCCACCAATACTCGGCGGCAGCCACAAGTTTATAAGCCGCAAACCGGACCTTGTCTTCATCGGTGCAACCAAAGACATCATAAATTTTCTCCATCGACTCAATCCATAGCTCGGCCTTCCTTACATCGGTTTCCCCATTGAACTCAACCGGTTTCAATTTCAGAAATTGTTCCAATCCATAGCGGGGTGGTGCTGCTTGTTCTACCCTCGGACCTTGATCATGTATGGCCTTTATGGCCGCCTCAAACAAGCCCTGAAACATTGCACGGGATTCATCCCTTGTATCATTCTGATTCTGTGCCCCACTAATACCTCCTCTGTTTCTTCTTCTGGACATTTCGAGTAATTACCTGCGTAAGACATCAACCGTTAATCACTCCGCACACTACTACCCACCTAGGTCATACTAATCCACCTAGACTTATACTTAGAGCCAAACCATGGCTCTGATACCAACTGTCGCGACCCCGAACCCCGCGGGCCCGAGACCGCGAGATGGACGTCGACTTAAAACCAAAACTCTAAAATATAGAAGTTAAAAATTTCATTTTGAACCAAAAGATGATAACATAAGGTTTTACAAATCCAAGTTTAAATCAACAAAGTACATCTAACATAAGCTCCACAGCTTATACCCAAAAGAATAAAATATACAATTCTTAATGACATCAATAATGGTAAAACTATCCCCAAAAGGTTATACATTTAAATAATGTAAACCGATCCATAACAACCTGCCCCAAAATCTCAATCCTCTCGACGTCCTCCTCGATCCGCGAATCCTAATCCTTTTCCTCCTGGGGGGGGTTAAGGAAAAACAAAGATGGAAATAAACGGGGTGAGATAAAATCTCAGTAAGTTACTAATGCAACTACATGACATGCTATAATGCAATAAGCAATAAACAAGGATAAATGTCACATAGCATGAAACAATTAACAGTCAACAGATAGCAGCGGAAAGTAAACACATAACAAAGGATATTAGCCAAGGTTTCCAAACCGGTACATCCAAATAAAGGATCGCTGCGCAGCTTCAATAATCAACAAATCATCATCTTCATAATAGCATGAAAGCTGAAGAGAAATCCCCAGTCAGAAGCGACCAATCAACCCATCAATCAAACAAACCATCTTCATAGTAGCATAAAAGCTGAAGAGAAACCCGGTACCGGAACCAATAACAATGATAAAGTGCCACAAGGGGCGGGAGCCATGCCATAAAGTCATGCTCCAAAACGATTAGCTAGAATACCCCACAACGGAGCTAGCTCATCCAAACCAAGGCCAATCTGGATGAGGACAGAAGGACCAATGGGCGATGCTATACTGGACTTGGCTCGTGCCATTATAGCATTATCCCATTGCCTGACTCGATACACAATTTAACCAGCTGGACTTTCAATAAATGCTAAGAAATAAAATACTAACACGGTAAACAACTAAGGATTCCAAAGTAGGGAACCATACCAAATAATCACCATAAAGATGCAACGGGTACTCATGAAGAGTTTAACAACAACGATAACAAGAGTTTCTCATGAAGAGCACAACAACGATAAACGGAATTTCTCATAAAGAGCACAACAACATTGATCATTAAAACAAGATGATTCCAAGACAAGGCATGTATCAAATACATCCTAAATATGATACCCACAAGTTAATCATAAAGAGCACAACCCAAACGGTCGCTCACAAATAGCACAATGACTATTACCAAAATGACCCTAAACATTTACTCATAAAGATATACTAGGACTATGAACTCAACCATCTCATCACACCTGGAATTCCAAAGTAGGAAATCAGAATGAATACACCTTAAGGTTAATCAAACCGTAAGTACCCAATTGCCAATACACGCTTTACCTTCGTCCTTAACGAACCAATCCCAAACCCCAAACGAATCAAAAAGGTTAATCTTTAGAACATGATCACGACCGGACTAAACCCTACACTTTGGTGTTCAACAACAACCCTCTAGGTACAATGGGACATCTCCTAAAACCTAGACCAAGTCTTACTCGAAAATCAATTCGATTGGAACAACCACGAACACATCATAAGATGCCCAAACACCCAATAAAATCCCGAAGTATAAGACTTATAACTTAACTGAACAACATATACCATCTTGTAGTACTCGAAGAGAGCTTCGAAACGATAGTTTACACGCCTAAAACGGAGTCCGGATGAGAAAGTTATGGCCTCCGGAAGATCGAACGAAAAACGGACAATACTGGAAAAGGAGGGATGCGCGCGCCTCCATAAAAAGTGATGCGCGCGCCTCCTAAGGTCAGAAGGCTGCGATTTCGATGCAGAAAAGGGTGCGCGTGCCTCCCAAAACATGGTGCGCGCGCCTCCTTGCCCGGAGGGATGAAATCCGGCCAAAATCTGGGTTTCTACCAATTTTCTTACCCATTTCATATTACAACCAAAATCAAACATAATCAACCTTCCTCCAAGCATAAAGATGAACCCAAAACAACTTATAACTAGAATGGGGACTCAAATAATACCATTTATCAACCAAGATCAAGATTCAAACCCAACATTCCTAAAATCACCATTTTTGACCAAAACTCAAAATAAATTCCAAATAAATTCCAAACTCAACCAAACTTCCAATATAACACATCAAGCATAATATAAACATGATATGAACACTTTAGCATAAAAATGGGGGAAAAGCAACTTACCCGGATTTTCTCAAAGTTGCCGGAACTCGAAATTTCTTGGCTTCCTACAATCCTATCGACGATCTAAACAAGATTCATGTTTTAAGAAATGAGAAATAATGAGAGGAAGAGGAAGGAAATGAAGAGAGAAGGAAGAGAGAAAACTTACCACCAAGGAGAGAGAGAGAGATTCTGCTGGGAAGGGAGTATGAGGTGAGGGAGAAAGAGAGTGTAGGGAGAAAAGAGGGAGTAGGGAGATGATTATTTTTTCAAAACTTACACTTAGACCCCCTCCCCACTAACTACACAAACTCTAATACTTCCTACTAACAACTAAGACCAAATAATACTACACTAGCACAAATAACTCGAATAAAATGCTAGGCATAAATATTATGAAACATAAATTGCACACATAATAAATTTTAATAAACAATAATTTAAATACATAATTAAGCAAATAAATAAATAATAATTATTTATTACCAATAAAATAGAGCCTAGTTTTCGGGTCGTGACAGCAGGGGTTCCATCACACAATCAGGACCAGGGCAATCCCTTGAGTCCATAAGTTTCTGATAATCTGACAGGTGAGCCCAGAAGCGGGCGCCTCCCAGTTTCTATGCTCCAGTCGCACGCTTCCCACAACACTAGCCCGAGGCGCGCGCTTCTGGGCCAATTTCCAGTGCAAGAACAGGTTTCAGTGACTGGACAGAACAGTGGGGTGTGGGCATAGTTGCCTGCATCAGAACAGAATTGAACCCTTGGACTATTTAATTTTATGTTTTTATTTACCGGTCACACGGGTGATTCGGGAGTTGTAATTTACGTGCTTATGTTTTTTTTTTATCTTTCTTTTCAAAAAAAAAAATATAAAAAATTTTGTCACATGATGGACCTCACACTACGCGCACAATTCCTATCAACTGCTCACTATCGAGTCGCACAAGTCCAACCCCAAACCCGTCGAGGCCCGTCCTAGAAAGTTTCAAGCTCCACTCGACCTTGGCTCTTTCGAAGCGGTAAACCTCAGCCCGTGGCGTAGTTCATGACTACATGCCGGGGGTGACCTTTAAGCCTCATATTCAAGCCGAGCACAAACCACACAATTCTGGTTAGGGTCCAACACTCCGTAACTCAAGTCGGTTTCCATGTACCGAGATTTCCCTAAACTAATGTCTTCAAAACATACATGCCAACTTGTTGAAACGGACGCAATTAAAATCCGTCCCCAAAAGTGGTTATTTTGGACGAAAATAAAAAAAATCCGTCCCCGCATGTATGCTTTACTACATTAATTTAGTTTAATCCCGATACATGTAGGATTCACAAACGTGATGGAATCCGATGAGTATATGGGACCGCGAGATGGTCTATATACTAGAGTGACGATTCCATTATCTTCTTAGAAACCCCAAAAGGTGTTGGTAGTAGTGCCCTAGGCACGTTTAATAAACGTTGTAATTGTTATCATTTATTTCATATCAATAAAGAGATGTTTTGATTATTGTTGTTGTTCATGTTTACTTATAATAATCTCCGTCCCTAGTACTTGTCAAGCACTAGTATAAAGGCTAAATGATCATGGGATGATCATGTTAGATTTATGGGTACTTGTTTGGAACAAGGTACTGGACATGACCCGCTTTATGAGATTTATGTCATGGTCTATGTCGTACATATATCTCATATTAGTTATGTCATTTGAATCCTTAGACATGAAGTTATTATAGTCTTCCACTTGATGAACATTATGTTTGACATATTCAAACGCTACTTTTAACCGAGTAGTTATAAAGGGTATGATTGGCATAATCGGAATCCCGTTGGGAAGAATAATAAGCTAAATGGATTTGTCCCTCCTCGGAGAGATGTCAAGCTTGGGCCACTCGTAGGAATGATGTTGATGAAATGTTCGGCCAGACTCAGATGAATTGATTGGATCAATGTCATTTGGATTATCAACATATTCGGAATCGAGAAAGTATTGAACAAAACAAGTTGACTGTTTGACCATGACTTGTGTTCAATGACATCGTGGACAAAGGGATTGTGACATATTCTAAAGGAATGCGAACTTGTATCTAGTTATACTATTTGGGTAGGTATGACGGTTTGCTAGAACCTAATCATATCTTATGGGATCATGTTTGAGCTCATTGCCAACTTAGTATAATCCTAGAGGGTCACACACAATAGAACGAATCTTTAAAAAGGACTACATTGGAATTTTGGAAATTCTGGACTTTCTGGGAAGTGGGCGACCGCACATTCTGGACTGGGCGGCCGCACACTTAGCCAAATTTTGTACCAGTTTTGCTTCAGATAGTTGTGCTACCGCACAGATGATTTTGGGCGGCCGCACAGTGCTGTCGGGTGGCAGATTTCTAATTTGATTTGGAAACGAATTTTGGAAGGATTTTGACACAAGTTTCCTATTTAGAATAGGTCATACTTGTGTATAAAAGACCAAATTCGGCCAGCACTCTAGGCCAATGATTTTGTGAGTCTCAAAGAGTTTGAGAGAGGGTTTATTTTGTTCCAAGACATTCTTGGTTGAGGAACAAAATAATACACAAAATAAATTCCATATAGTTCTTTTGATTGTGAAAAAGTGTTTCACAATTTGGTCTAGCAACCAAGATCAAAGAAGCTCCTTTGATATTCGCTCGAAGTGTGGATACCGCTAGAGGGTGAAAATCATCATCTTCAAAGTTCGTGTTCAAGCTTTGTGATCGTGATCAAGTCTTCAAACCTCCACCAAAGACCAAGAGAATTTGACCGCACAAGGGTTAGTTTATTCCTTTATTCTTATGTTGTATTTGATTTAATCATATGAACGGATCCATGGCTTTGGGTTTCTTAAAATTTTAAATGCTAAATTCCGCTGCGCATGTTACTTGGAAACCCAACAGTGGTATCAGAGCCCCGTTCATGTTGATTAATTCAATACTTGGATCATGTTATGTGTATGTAAATTGTTTATGTGCCTTGCATGATTTGAATATTGGAATATATGTTGTTTATGTGTTATGTGATTTTATGTGGTTTATTGTTTTGCAACTTTAATCGCACGATTCAATCGCAATAAATAAATTATGGTGGATTCAGAATTGTTGATTATTAATTTTTGATTGGATCAAAGTTTTAATAATCGGGGAAAAATAATTTTGAGACAAAATTTTCAAACTTTGAAAATTCTGCACATTCTGATGGCACCGGGCGACCGCACAAAACGCCTTGGGCGGCCGCACAGTTTTGGGCGACCGCACAAGGGTTTTGGGCGGCCGCACAAGTTGACCAGAAGGTCTGATTTTGGTTAAAAAAAACCAGAATCTGGAATTTTTCGAAAGATTCAACAAAACCAGTAACAGAACAAGTCCAGACTTGCTGATCTGGAATGGGTTTTGGGTAGTTGGTTTGTGTGTGGATTTTGGGGTTTGATTTTCCTATTTGTTTTAGTCTTGTGATTCTAAGATTGGTTCAAGGTTTGGATGGCTAATCTGCGTTCATCGAGATTGTGTTTCCCAAACTTGATCGCAATCAAAGTTTCAAAGATAAAACGAAGTTAGAATTATGAAGAGTTCATAATTGCTAAAATTGAGAAACAAAGTTCATGATTCAATGATTGGAGATCCATGTGGAATTGTGAATGCAATTGGCCTACGTTCATCGAGACCATCTATTGCTTAGTTTCGGCCACATGGACTACTTTCTTGGTTTCTTGAATTAGTGCGGGATTGTGGTTGCCTAATGGCTTAGTTCGACCGCGCTTCTTGTTGTCTTGATTTGGAGATAATAACCAAAGTTGAAATAGTCTCATCCTCATAATTATAGAGAAACTAATGACACATAAATACCATGCTTAAATTAATGGAGATTAATTTAGTGGCTAAACTTGATGTATAACATGTTTATATTATGTGCTCATAAATGTGTTATATGCTATATGTGATGAACCTTCAAAGAAAGTTTTAAGTCCTTTTGCCATGCCATGATTAAAACACTTGTTTATACATGAGTAATTTTATGTGGGCTCGCCAAAGCGAGGTGCATTGATTTTATTCATGTTTGAGCAAGATGAGTGAATAAGAGTTTCCTATGCGTTTAAAATGGTTGGACTTAATTAAGCGTCAAAACAGTTTTGGGCTTAAGGCAAAGATGAGATTTAACATGCTTTTTGAAATTGGATCTCTTAAAGAATCTCATGAAAAGAACTGAGAGTCATATGAGATATGATTGACAAGAGTTGTCTACCTAATTGATTTAATTTTGAGCGGTGCGCCAAAGCGTACTCAAAATTAGATTAAAGCGGGATCTCAACCCATTTAAATTATATTATACATTGGATGTATATGAAGGTTATATATTTAGTGGGAGTATTTTGTTTTAAAATACATTTTTTTTATCTCTTTAATGAAAAATCGGTACTTATTAAATTTTGGAAATTTTGCATATTTGTAGATAATGACTAATAACACTCAATCAATGTCGTTGCGATCGATCCTTGAGAAGGATAAGCTCGAAGAGAATGGTACCAACTTTATGGATTGGATCCGTAGCATAAGAATCGTTCTTAGGCAAGAAGATAAGTTGTACATTCTCGATGGGCCTCTCCCTGCTGAACCACCGCCTACTGCCCCTAGGGTAGAAAGAGACAATTACAAGAAACATCGTAATGATTCTAGAGATGTAAGTTGTCTCATGCTTGCTGCTATGTGTTCAAAACTCCAACAAAGTTTGGAACATTTGGAAGCCTATGAGATAGGCGTGGAGTTGAGAACCATGTTTCAAGAGCAAGCTAGGCAAGAGAGGTACAAGACCATTGTTGCATTCACTACTTGTAAAATGAATGAAGGGCAACAAGTGAGTCCTCACTTTCTTAAAATGAAAGGTTATGTAGAGCACCTTGAGAAACTTGGCTATCCAATCCCATTGGAGCTAGCCACGGATCTCATTCTTAATTCATTGCCTAAAAGTTATAATCAGTTTGTAATGAATTATAACATGCATGGAATGGATAAGAATCTCTCTGAGTTGCATGGGATGCTCAAAACTGCAGAGATGAAAATTGTGGAGAAAGGTTCTCCCGTGCTCTTGGTTCATGATGGGAAGAAGCCTGGTGCCAAAGGCAAGGGTAAGGCAAAAGTTGTCAAACCCAAGATAAGCAAGGCAAAGGTTGCCAAGGCTTCTGAGGCAAAACCCGATACACAAAAGGATGCAATTTGTTTCCATTGTCAAGAAATTGGTCATTGGAAACGTAATTGCAAGGCTTTCTGGAAGAGCAAAAGAAGAAGAAGAGCAGCAAGGCTGCGTCGACTTCAGGTATCTATATGATAGATATTCTCCTTTCTACCACTGATTCTTGGGTATTGGATACCGGATGTGGTTCTCACATTTGTCTAAATGTGCAGGGACTAAAGAATAGGAGACTGCTTAAAGAAGGTGAAGTAGATCTACGCGTGGGGAATGGAGCAAGAGTTGCTGCATTAGCCGTAGGGACTTATGAAGTCACTTGACCTTCCGGATTAATTCTTGTTTTGAACAATTGTTATTATGTTCCGGATTTAAGCAGAAATATTATTTCAATTTCTTGTTTGGATAATGAAGGTTTTAAGTTTCTTATTGAGAATAAGAAATTTTCTATTTATTTAAATGATGTGCTTTATGGTATTGCTAATTCATTTAATGGCCTTTATATCTTGGATGTCAAGAATGAAAATAATGTCTATCATGTAAATAAGAAATCTAAACCTAATGATATAAATCATACTTATTTGTGGCATTGCCGTCTTGGTCATATTAATGAGAAGCGTATCTCAAAACTCCATGGGGACGGACTTTTGGGTTCATGTGACTTAGAGTCATATGATACTTGTGAGTCGTGTCTTCTTGGAAAAATGACTAAGACACCTTTTACCAAGTTGGGTGAAAGGGCAAGCGACTTATTGGGGTTGATACATTCCGATGTATGCGGACCATTAAGTAGCAATGCTAGGGAAGGATTTCAATACTTCATAACCTTCACTGATGATTATAGTAGATTTGGGTATGTTTACCTAATGAAACATAAGAGTGAAGAATTTGAGATATTTAGAATATTTCAAAATGAAGTAGAAAAACAACTTGGCAAAAGTATTAAAGCACTTCGATCAGATCGAGGTGGTGAATACTTAAGTCAAGAATTTGATGATCATCTAAAGAATTGTGGAATAGTTTCACAATTGACTCCACCCGGAACACCACAATGGAATGGTGTGTCCGAAAGGAGGAATCGGACTTTGTTAGACATGGTTCGATCAATGATGAGTCAAGTTGATCTTCCAATATCCTTTTGGGGTTACGCTCTAGAAACCGCTGCTTTCACACTAAATCGTGTTCCAACTAAATCGGTTCAAAAGACTCCATATGAGATGTGGAGCGGAAAGAAGCCTTGTCTATCTTTCATGAAGATTTGGGGTTGTGAAGTTTTTGTCAAAAGACTTATCTCAGACAAACTTGCACACAAATCTGATAAATGTATTTTCGTGGGATATCCTAAGGAAACTAAAGGATATTACTTTTACAACCGAGAGGACAACAAAGTGTTTGTTGCCCGAACTGGTGTCTTTCTAGAGAAAGAGTTTCTCTCCAAAGAAATCAGTAGGAGTAAAATAAATCTTGAAGAAATCCGAGACCCAGAAAATAACATTGAACCAATGGTGGAGCAAGGACAAGAACCGCAAGGAGTTGCGAAACCTGTTCAAAGTACACAAGCAACTCGCAGATCTAGTAGGTTACGATCCGAGCCCGAGAGATATGGATTTCTCGTAACGGATAGTAATGAGGTAGAAATCATTGAGAATGATGAACCGTCAACCTACCAAGAGGCGATGTCTTCTCCTGATTCTGACAAGTGGCTTGGAGCCATGGAATCCGAATTGCAATCCATGCAAGACAATCAAGTTTGGAATTTGATTGATGCGCCCGAAGGTGTAAAAACCATAGGATGCAAATGGGTCTTCAAGAAGAAGACTGACATGGATGGGAAGGTGCATACTTACAAAGCTAGGCTTGTAGCGAAGGGTTATAGGCAAGTTCATGGTATTGACTATGATGAGACCTTTTCACCCGTAGCAATGATCAAGTCTATAAGAATTTTGCTTGCCATTGCCGCATATCATGACTATGAAATATGGCAGATGGACGTCAAAACCGCTTTCCTGAATGGAAAACTCCAAGAGGATGTGTATATGACACAACCAGAAGGTTTTGAACAAGATTCTAAGGTATGCAAATTGCAGAGATCCATCTATGGATTGAAGCAAGCTTCTAGGAGTTGGAATCTCCGTTTTGATGAATCGGTCAAAGAGTTTGGTTTCATCAAGAACGAAGATGAGCCTTGTGTATACAAGAAGATTAGTGGGAGCATAGTGCTATTCCTTATTTTATATGTGGATGACATATTGCTCATTGGAAACGACATTCCTACACTTCAGTCTGTGAAGACTTGGTTAGGAAAGTGCTTCGCAATGAATGATATGGGTGAAGCCGCATATATTCTTGGCATTAAGATCTATAGAGATAGATCAAGGAGGCTACTTGGTTTAAGCCAAAGTACATACATTGACAAGGTCATTAGAAGATTCCGTATGGAAAATTCTAAGAGAGGAACCTTGCCCGTGTTACATGGAGTTTCTCTAAGCAAGACTCAATGTCCTAAGACAAAAGATGAGCGTGAGAAAATGAATGATGTTCCATATGCTTCGGCAATTGGGTCCATCATGTATGCCATGATTTGTACTAGGCCGGATGTATCTTATGCTTTGAGCATGACAAGTAGATACCAATCCGACCCTGGCGAAAATCACTGGATAGCTGTAAAAGCGATTCTTAAGTACTTGAGAAGGACTAAAGACTTGTTTTTGGTCTATGGAGGAATGGAAGATGATCTCGTTGTAAATGCTTACATGGATGCAAGCTTCCAAACTGACAAAGATGATAGCCGATCGCAATCGGGTTTTGTGTTTATGTTAAATGGTGGAGCTGTAAGCTGGAAGAGTTCCAAGCAAAGTACAACCGCTGATTCTACAACAGAAGCTGAGTATATTGCTGCATCGGATGCTGCAAAGGAAGCTGTTTGGATTAAGAAGTTCATAACTGAACTTGAAGTGGTTCCTAGTATTGCTAATCCAATAGACCTTTATTGTGATAATAATGGTGCTATTGCTCAAGCAAAGGAACCAAGAGCACATCAGAAATCCAAACACATACTTAGGCGTTTTCATATCATTCGAGAGATCGTTGATAGGGGAGACGTAAATATATGCAGAGTACCTACTGATGAAAATGTTGCGGACCCGCTAACAAAGGGACTTCCACAAGCTAAACATGATGGTCATGTTAGGTCCATGGGTATTAGATACATGGGAGATTGGACCTAGGGCAAGTGGGAGATTGTTGGTAGTGGTGCCCTAGGCACGTTTAATAAACGTTGTAATTGTTATCATTTATTTCATATCAATAAAGAGATGTTTTGATTATTGTTGTTGTTCATGTTTACTTATAATAATCTCCGTCCCTAGTACTTGTCAAGCACTAGTATAAAGGCTAAATGATCATGGGATGATCATGTTAGATTTATGGGTACTTGTTTGGAACAAGGTACTGGACATGACCCGCTTTATGAGATTTATGTCATGGTCTATGTCGTACATATATCTCATATTAGTTATGTCATTTGAATCCTTAGACATGAAGTTATTATAGTCTTCCACTTGATGAACATTATGTTTGACATATTCAAACGCTACTTTTAACCGAGTAGTTATAAAGGGTATGATTGGCATAATCGGAATCCCGTTGGGAAGAATAATAAGCTAAATGGATTTGTCCCTCCTCGGAGAGATGTCAAGCTTGGGCCACTCGTAGGAATGATGTTGATGAAATGTTCGGCCGGACTCAGATGAATTGATTGGATCAATGTCATTTGGATTATCAACATATTCGGAATCGAGAAAGTATTGAACAAAACAAGTTGACTGTTTGACCATGACTTGTGTTCAATGACATCGTGGACAAAGGGATTGTGACATATTCTAAAGGAATGCGAACTTGTATCTAGTTATACTATTTGGGTAGGTATGACGGTTTGCTAGAACCTAATCATATCTTATGGGATCATGTTTGAGCTCATTGCCAACTTAGTATAATCCTAGAGGGTCACACACAATAGAACGAATCTTTAAAAAGGACTACATTGGAATTTTGGAAATTCTGGACTTTCTGGGAAGTGGGCGACCGCACATTCTTGGACTGGGCGGGCCGCACACTTAGCCAAATTTTGTACCAGTTTTGCTTCAGATAGTTGTGCTACCGCACAGATGATTTTGGGCGGCCGCACAGTGCTGTCGGGTGGCAGATTCCTAATTTGATTTGGAAACGAATTTTGGAAGGATTTTGACACAAGTTTCCTATTTGGAATAGGTCATACTTGTGTATAAAAGACCAAATTCGGCCAGCACTCTAGGCCAATGATTTTGTGAGTCTCAAAGAGTTTGAGAGAGGGTTTATTTTGTTCCAAGACATTCTTGGTTGAGGAACAAAATAATACACAAAATAAATTCCATATAGTTCTTTTGATTGTGAAAAAGTGTTTCACAATTTGGTCTAGCAACCAAGATCAAAGAAGCTCCTTTGATATTCGCTCGAAGTGTGGATACCGCTAGAGGGTGAAAATCATCATCTTCAAAGTTCGTGTTCAAGCTTTGTGATCGTGATCAAGTCTTCAAACCTCCACCAAAGACCAAGAGAATTTGACCGCACAAGGGTTAGTTTATTCCTTTATTCTTATGTTGTATTTGATTTAATCATATGAACGGATCCATGGCTTTGGGTTTCTTAAAATTTTAAATGCTAAATTCCGCTGCGCATGTTACTTGGAAACCCAACAAAAGGGATCCATTCCCTCCGACTTATAAATAAATAAAAAAAAGAGTCTTTTTCTTATGTGGTTCGAGTCGTGTGCCCAACTGTGTGTTCTCAACCTCCTCATGGACCAAAAGTGTGAACCGAGACTGACAAGGGCTACTTCTCCAATTATAGGTCCGATTGGTACTCTCCGCATCTACAGAGATCCATCCAACAGGCTTGTCCGTGAACCGATCACTTCAACAGCTTCTACATCATCAATGGCCGGCGACTCCAACACCAACAACGCCATGACTCTCGAACAGCTTTCTGCCATGGTTCAAACACTCCAACAACAAATCACCACTCTCAACAACGAGGCTCAAACCAAAGAAGCCTTGTGGCAAGCTCATGTCGACAGTCAAAGGGAGGCCCACGAGGCCGAGGTTGACCAACTGAAAGCCAAGCTCCTCAAACTCTCCAAGAACAAGGGGGTTAATGACAACGAGGAATCCGAGTGGACCAAGGGTTTGTTTGAAAGCCCATATGTTAGTGCCCGTACCAAAAAAGTGGGGGGACCAAGCACCGACAACAACGACCCCAAAATGGTCGATTCCATCATGGCCTACATTGATCAGAAATTCGATGGCCTCAACATGGGAAAAGGCTCCAACACAAGCCTTTATCAGTCATCCATCCTCATGACCACGATGGCCGCTCTTCCCGACAAATTCAAGATGCCCGACATTAGCAAGTTTAAGGGCAACTCATGCCCGATGGCCCACATCGAGACTTACATTTGGGCTACGGTTCCGAAGAAGGTCTCCCCAAAAGTTATGGCTCAATGCTTTCCTCTCACCCTCGAGGGGGCGGCAAAGGATTGGTATGCAACTCTCTTGCTCACTGTCCGTCTTGATTGGGATGCCGCTATGCTTGCCTTCAAGAATCAATATCAAGGCAACACCACTCACCGGCCCACAAGGAAAGAGCTCGAGAATACCACTCAAAGAGACAACGAGTCCTTCATTGACTTCACAAGGAGATGGAATGACAAACTCTCTGAAATTGTTGAGAGGCCGAACACAAAAGAGCAAATGGACATCTTTCTCAAATGTCTCAAGATTGATCTCCGCACCCACCTAAGTGGGGCTTGCTACTCCGACTTCTCCCAAATGTATGAGGCGGGGGTACGCATGGATGACTTGCTCAAGGAGATTAAAAAGGCCACTCCTACCTACCGATACAAGGCCGCCTCTAGTTCAAACAAAGAGGCTTCTGTCAATGCCGTTACTACTGACAAGGGGAATTACAAGAAGGTTCCCCCACCACAAGGCAAGCGGTTCCAAAACGACCGCGTCTACACTCCTCTCAACGGCATGACCATCACCAAGGCCTATGAAGCTCTAAAGGCCAAGGGACAAATCACCCCTCTTCAAGGGTACAAGCAACCACAACCGCTCCGTCCCAATCATGCCCACCATAAATGGTACGACTACCATCAATGCACAAGCCACCTCACCGAGGATTGCTTCTCCATCCGCAACACCATCCAAGACCTCATAGACAAGAAGGAATTCATAATCCCTAATGAGGGTGGTGTCAATGTAATAGAGGTAGGAGAGTTTGAAGGAACCACTCATTCGATCCCAATTGTGAATGAGAGCTCCGATGATATAAATAAACTTGATAATTCTTGTTATGTTGTGACTTATGATGAGATTATGAGGGAAGTCTTAGAGAATAGGAAGAAGAAGCTACAAGGGACCGTGAACGTGCTCACTCGCAGTGGCCGAGTAACAATGAGCACAATCCCTCCCAATACTGCAGCAACCAGCACCTCTTCTCAAAGATCGCAAGCACGCGACATACCCGAAGATCCTTTGTTAACACAACTCAAGAAGACGCAAGCCAACATATCCATCTGGGACCTTATTGCATCATCAAAGAAACACCGAGACCTCGTCATTAAGAACTTGATGACACATCAGTCTCTCCCGACACGACTCCCGAGGACCTCACAGCAATGATAGGTCACATTCACTTCGGCAATATCATCACTTTCGCCGACATGGACCTCCCGCCATTTGGGTCCGAACATAATGAATCCATCTACCTCAAAGTAAGGGCAAGGGGAGACCCATCTCAAGAGTTCTAGTAGATGGTGGTTCCGCACTCAACTTAATGCCAAGCCGAGTCATGGGCATACTGGGGCTCAAAACCTCTGATTTACGACCCTCTGCCCAAGTCATTAGAGGGTACGACAGCACTGCCCGTACAGTCATGGAATGTTAGAAGTTGATATCGAATTTGGAAGCATGATCATGTCCGTCCCATTCCAAGTACTTGATGTCCCTGCTTCATTCAACCTACTTCTGGGCCGACCTTGGATCCACAGTTCCAATGCGGTACCTTCCACTCTCCATCAGTGTGTCAAGATCAGAAATGGGGACGAAATAGTCACTATCATGGCCGAGAATGTCACCGTCCATAGAAATGGGGGACAACCCGTTCACCAAGTCCAACACGGGATAGAAGATGCCACTCTCTCCGGCGTCAACACCATTGACAAAGAAGGGGGAAACAGACAATGGGCCCCCGGCAATCCTAAAGTCCTCCGCATGATGAGGAACATGAATCACTTTCCCGGTCTTGGCCTGGGGAAGCATCAACAAGGGATATTACACCCCGTGGAAGTTCCTTTTGTCAAAACAAATTTGGTCTGGGATACGAACCTACCAAGGATGACTTGAAGTACGAGAAAGAAGTCAAGAATCAAGGACCCAAGCTGCAAAGAAGGCCGACGATATGAAATCCCTGACTTGAAACCCTACCGCAACACACACTAAACGGTTATTTTGTTCGCCAAGGGGAAGATGTTCCGTACATGATCTTTCCCGAACCATGGGTTAACGACAAGGGCGTCAGAAAGCCCGGTCTCGAGATCTTCACCGATTGTGAAATACCGGCACAAGAAAGAGAACCTACTCCAATGTCACCCCGAGAGTTGTGGGGCAAGAAAGTGACTATAGAGTCCGAGGTAGAGGTTACCGTGGGGGAAGAACTATACGATCTAGCCTCCATGTTCGAAGAATTTGCCATCATGGACGATTGTCAAGTCAACGCTATCTCCGACAACACAGAAATGGAGAGCCCATCTATTAGCGAGATTTAGCCAAGCTCCGAGCCAATCAATAACTGGTATTCAACGAAGGGGACCTTAGTATCCAAGGATTTCTTGATCCGAGAAATGGGTTGCATACCCCGTACAGCAATAAAGGAAGAGCGGCTCACACTTACTTTCGAGTCCGAGAGTGTTTCTAATGCCCTCACCCAAGAGGATATGGAGGCAATAGCCGAGCGTGTGTTTCCTTTCTTTGCTAATGAAAAATTTGATATTTCTGAGTACCCCGAGATTGCAAACATCATAAATGATGAAATAACTAATAACAAACCTAATGAACAAGTTAATAACGATTCAAATTATGATGAAATAGACCACGAAAACATAACATACCTAAATGAACTAGCTCAACAGGTTCGTTGTCGTGGTAAAAATGGTCCAGGGGTTGATGAAGAATTGCATACTGTTAATCTGGGTACCGACGAAGAGCCGAAAGAAACGAAGATTGGCAGCTTCTTCAAGGGGAAGACAAAGACAAACTGACTGCACTGCTCAGAGAATTTGTGGATGTATTCGCATGGTCATACAAAGATATGCCGGGTTTGGACAGAAAGGTCGCGGAGCACAGAATTCCGATCGGAGAGGACGCCAAAGCCAGTAAAGCAAAAACTCAGAAAGATCAAGCCAGAATGGTCTCTACAAGTCAAAGAAGAGATTGAAAAGCTCCTCAGTGTGGGTTTCATCAAAGTCATTGAGTATCCACTTGGCTAGCCAACACTGTGACAGTCAGAAACGAAAACGGCAAGGTTCGAGTTTGTGTGGACTTCCGGGATTGAATAAAGCTTCCCCGAAAGATGATTTTCCACTACCAAACATCGACATGCTCGTCGATTCAACTGCCAACTATGAAGTCCGCTCATTTGCGGACGGTTTTGCCGGTTACAATCAGATCCTCATGTCTGAAGAAGATCAACACAAGACAGCTTTCACAACTCCGTGGGGCACTTTCTGCTACACAGTCATGCCGTTCGGACTAAGGAACGCTGGGGCTACCTACCAGAGGGCTGTTACGGATCTATTCCACGATATGATTCATAAAGAGATCGAGGTCTATGTAGACGACATGATCATCCATTCGAAGGGAACCAATGGTCAACATTTGATCGATCTTTGCAAATTCTTTGAAAGGCTTCGACAACACAAGATGAGACTCAATCCCGCAAAGTGCACTTTTGGGTCATCAGAGGAAAGGTTCTTGGTTACATGGTCACTGAAAGAGGAATTGAAGCCGATCCCTCCAAGATCAAGGCAATCATTGACATGCCTCCCCCAAGGACGCAGAAAGAAATCAAAGGTTTCATGGGCGGACTTCAATACATCAGTCGGTTTGTGCACCAACTCACTTCCATGTGTGAGCCAATCTTCAAGCTACTCAAAAAGAATGTGGCTCTAGAATGGACCGATGCGTGCCAAGAAGCCTTCGACCAAGTGAAGCATTACTGACATGGCCTCCAGTTTTGGTTCCACCACACGAAGAGAAGCCTCTCTTGCTCTATCTCGCTGTCAATGATGAAGCCTAGGGGCTGTTAGCACAAGAACAGCGAGACTCCACAAAGGAGAATGCCATCTACTTTGTCAGCGACGGTTTCAAGGAGCTGAAAACAACTACTCTGTCTTAGAGAAGTCTTGTGCTGCATTGGTTTGGGTTACTCAAAGCTCAAGATTACATGGAAGCCTTCCCAATCAAGTTAGTAGCAAAAGTGGACCCGCTCCGCTACATCTTCGAGAAGCCTTTCATGTCAACAAGAATAGCCAAATGGTATTTCATGCTCGCCGGCTACGATATCACTTACGTCACACTCAAATCCATCAGGGGGAAGGTGTTAAGTGATCAGCTTGCTGAATTTCCGTGTGACGAAGTGAAGGGGGAAGATGTACAGTTCCCCGACGAGCATTTAATTTGCGCTACAACAGAGGAAAATAAGTGGCAACTTTTTTTCGATGGCGCAGCCAATAAGCATGGATATGGCATAGGGATGTTACTCGTTGATCCAAAGGACATGTATACTCCAATCGCCATCCGCCTCGAATTTGAAGCCACTAACAACACAGCTGAGTACGAAGCGTGCATAGTGGGGCTCGAAGCAGCCCTCGAGAGAAATGTCAAAAGTTTAGAAGTATTCGGTGATTCCTTGCTCATCATCAATCAGACATCTGGAAAATAGAAGATTCAAGACTCGACCCTGCAACGGTATGGTCAACATCTCGAGGAGTTGGTTGAACAATTTCAAGAAATCACCTTCAATTACCTGCCAAGGGACAAGAACCGTTTTGCTGATGCACTAGCCACCATCGCTTCACTGGTCGAAATGCCTGAGGGTAACATGGTGAAGCCCTTCAAAATTTCCCGACGAAACAGTCCGGCATACTGCATGAGTATTGAGATCAACAAGGTCCAAGCAAACTCCCCGTGGTACGCAGATATCATGAATTTCCTCAAGGATGGTACTTATCCCGAGAACAGCAATAAGAATTATCAAATGGCATTGCAAAGACTAGCCTCCCGATATGTACTGATTGGGGACAGAGTCTACAAAAGGCATCACGAGGGGATCAATCTCCTATGTGCAAATGAGACCAAAGCTCAAGAAATAATGCATGAGATCCACGAAGGTGAATGTGGGCCTCACATGAACGGGTTTATGTTGGCCAAGAAGATACTCCGCATGGGTTATTATTGGAGTACCATGGAAAGGGACTGCATCGAGAAAGTCAAGAGGTGCTCCAAATGCCAATTCCATGCCAATCTACAGCACGCTCCACCCTCACAGCTTTACAATATGACCACGCCTTGGCCTTTCTCTTGTTGGGGCATAGACATCATCGGCAAAGTTCACCCTACTGGAAGAAACGGGCAATCTTTCGTCCTAGTAGCCGTGGACTATTTTACAAAATGGGTCGAAGCACAGGCTTACCGAGTTCTCAACGCCAAGAAAGTGGCCGAATTCGTGAAAACCCACATCATGTGCCGATATGGCGTTCCTCATGAGATAATCTCAGACAACGGGTCTCACTTCGAGAAAGAGATGGACGCACTCCTGGTAGAATACAAGATTACTAAGCACAAGTCATCTCCATACCGCCCTCAAGTAAACGGCGCGGTCGAGGCAGCTAATAAGACAATCGAGACCATTGTGAAGAACATGGCCTCCACTGGTAGGGATTGGCCCGAAAAGTTACCTCTACATTATGGGGCTACCGCATGTCAATACGAACAGCGACTGGAGAAACTCCTTATGTACTGGTATATGGTTCCAAAGCTGTGCTACCAATAGAGCTCGAAGTTCCGTCCCTGCGGGTCCTCCTCGAGAACCAAGTCAATGAAGTCGATTGGATGCAAAGTCGATATGAACAGCTAGCCCTACTCGACGAGAGAAGGCTAAGAGCGATCGAACATACGAGGGCCTATCAACAAAGAATGTCTAGGGCTTTCAACAAAAAGGTGAAGCCCCGAAACATCAGTGTGGGAGATTTGGTCCTAAGACAACACCCTCTTAATGCCATAAACCCCCTTGGAAAATGGGGACCCCGATGGATTGGTCCGTACGTAGTCAAGAAGATACTAAGCGGCGGTGCAGTCCGACTCGTGGACTTAGACGGAGATCAACTGCCAAAGGAAGTCAACCTCGACAAATTGAAGAGGTTTTACGTCTAATAAACGAAGACCATAAAAAAAAAAAAAAAAAAAAAAAAAAAAAAAGCTCGCTAGGTTGAAAACCCGCAAGGGCGGCCTAGGCAAAAATTAGAGCACGTGCAAAAAAAAAAAGCCCGCTAGATTGAAAACCCGCAAGGGCGGTCTAGGCAAAAAACAGGGTGCACACGAAAAAAAAAAATGGTCTTCGTTTGTTTAAACTACGGAGACCTGAGCCTCTACACTAGAGGAACGTAGGCAACCTTCGGGTGCGGTCTAAAACATAAACAAATACCCAAATCATTTCAAATTAACAAGATGCAATTTTTTATTCATTCACTAAATCATCTTTATCATTACAACGGAAATGTTGAGCTACTAAAAGACTTAAAACATTAAATCATAAACAGGTGGTCTATTCTAAATTGCAATCTCATAGGGTACAAAGAAATATTTAATCTTTCTTCGGTTTGGGGACCCATCGCTTTTGGGGACGGCCTTTAGTCTTCTTGGAGGGAGGCGGAGCATTCTCGAGACCACCAAGACGAGAAAAGACACTCGGACGAGACGGAGCTTCATCAACAACCTTCTCATTGCCCTTGCTGGAAGGAGCTTTGACCGGAACAACCACGGGACGCTTCCACACATGAGAAGAATTCCCCTTGCCTTTCTTCTTCTTAGGCAAATAACGAGGCCTATAATCCCTCACGTGGACCACCGGCTTCACAGAATCCGCGGCAACAACATCCTCATTTGGTCTTCCCAAACGATCAAAAATGCTAGGACGCGTCTTCACAATTGGAGCAATGGGGACGGACTTATCACCTTCGGGGACGGAAACCTTGACTTCAAACTAAAGGTCATCGGGGCCATCGCTACAAGAATTTTGAGGTATAGGGTAAAGAAAACGATGCAGAGTATTGCTGTGTGATCATCCTGATCGAAAATGATTTGAATTTATAGCTGTTGGAGTGCCCCGCTCCGAAAAGAAAGGGGCTGGAATTCAGCAAGCCAGAAGCGCACGCCTCCGACAAGCGATTCCAGATGCGCGTGCCCCCCGCGACCAAAGCCAGACGCGCGCGCGTTTGACAGCAGACAGAAACAGAACATGCCCTTGTCAGTTCAAGAAAGAAGCCCAGGAACGTTCAAACGCCTTCAACCTACAAGAAATCAGATCCCAGCACAGAAAAGGAGTTCAAGCAACCATGATGAACACATTTAGGCACACATTTGTTTGTAAAGAGTCGACACTTAGGAACGAGTCTAGACAGATAACTAAAAGGCGTAGTAAATAGCTAGGATTGTAAATACATGCTAAATGTTTATTACAGGTAAATAAAAATGTTTTCAATCTCTCATCCTCCCCAGAAGGCTACTCAGAATCATCATCATCGGCAGCACCGTGCCCACCCCCACTGCCGCTCTCAGTCTCCTCCTCCTCATCATCATCATCATCATCAACGGATTCTTCCTCCTCAGATGTCTCCACCACAACATCATGCCGGGTCCTCTTGGCAGCTCTCCCTGATGAACTAGCACCACCCCAGCTCTGGCTACCTCCTCGGCTCAGACTCCTACTATGGCTACCTCCTCGGCTCAGACTCCTGCTCAGTAACTGCCTCGCTGAAGAGACAGCCTCATCAATGTCCAGTGCAGCATCCCTGCAACCTCGTCCCATGCCCCGAGCACCTCGGGCAGCTCCTCTCGCAGCACCAGAGACAGCACCAGCAGCATCTTTAGTCATGGCAGCAATATCCCTGCACATCCCTAGCACCCTCTCCTCCAGCTGACGGAGTCTCCTCCTCATCCCTTTGTTCTGTCTGTCCAAGTGCCTATAAGCAGCTACAGGTACCTGTTGCAACAGAGAACAGAAAAAAAAAGGAAGTTGCATCAATACAAAGAACTGAGAAACGAGACTGGAACTGAGAAATGCAAAGACAGTCAGGAAAATATACCACAGCAGCCTGAACAGGAGGCTCTCTCTCCGGCGACATGTCCTCGGGAATAATCTCCCTCTGCTCCTCATACACCCCAAAGTTCGAGTAAGTATAATATGAAGGAGGCAAAGGGGGATCAAAGCAATATCCAGCACCGGTGGGATAAAATCGAGCCGAAGTCTGTGGCGCAGCATGTGTCTCCCTCGGATCAGTAAACATGAAACCCTGCTGGAGGTTATGCTCCCGGAATAAACCGTAATCCTGCTCTAGATGAATCAAAAGGGACAGCATCAACCCCCGCAAGGTAGACTGCCCGGTCTACCTCTGAAAGAGCCCTCCAATTACGAGGACAGAAAGGAGGAACATCAGGAACCGCTGGCCTAGGAGGGTGGTGGAAGTCCGCCACCTGACCACCATGCTGCCAAAACACTCTCTCTCCAAGATACATCGCCATACACTCCACTGAGCTCATCAGAAGCCTCGAGCGGATGGGAATCAGGGTATACTCAATAAAGGCATAAATAGCTCTCCACGGAAACAAAGAAGAGGCGATAGCCTCCGGCCTCAAAGAATCTAAGTGGCGCCGAGCTGAAAGCAGGCTGATGGGAACAGTACCAGTCCTCACGTTCCTTTCCCTATACGACCACCTCACACAGTCTGGATACTGGGGCTGACCCTCTCTGTTAATCTTGAAGTCCCTCAGCTCCAAGACAGCAAAGGCCCATAGCTGCAAAACAGAGGCAAGACCAGAATTAAATGACGGTTCAGAGATACAGTAGAGTAATGACAAGAAGGCCGAAAAGAAAAGGGAAAGCAGTATACCTCCCACAAAAGGCTGAAACCCGTGTGTCAGATCCATACCATGATAACAAGCAGCCAAGCCCGCTGCACCCCAGTTATAATGACCGGCCTGGTCCAAGTTTACCAACAAGTCAAGCAAAGCCAAGGAAGCTGATGACCCTCCACTGGCAAACAGAGTATTGGACAACAGGTACCATATAAAACAACGGGCCACAGCATCGACCCGCTCAGCAGTGACAGCCAAAGGCTCGGCTGCAAGAATACTAAAATACCGACGGATGCTCCCCCAAGTGACTCGGTAGTTCTTCACCGGGAAGCCGTAGTCAACCAGGGCCAACAACTCGTCAACAGTCCGAAGGGTCCCTCTCAAAACACAAGGGACAGGCTCCCCTGCAAACGGCAGACCAGTCAATGCCGTGAAATCAGTGGGCGTCATCGTGACCTCTCCCATAGGCAGATGGAAAGTATGGGTGGTGTCCCACCATCTCTCTCTCAGAGCCTGAATAACATCCAGATCATTCTTCAACGCCGGTAGACTGGTAAAGAGGCCAAAATGGGTGGCCTGAACCCGAGCCCTGACATTCTCGGGCAGCTTACTCCAGATGGTGACCGGGCCATGAGCTCCGCCTCGAATCTCCGACAGGCGACTCCACTCCTGAAAAGAAACAAGAAACAACGAAAATTTCGTCAGCATAACGGCTAGAAAACAGACAAACCCGAAACAGAAACTTCAACATGCATACGAGTGCGTGGATATGAAAAGGGGTATCCGAACATGTTTCTTGCAGTAAGTCAACAGCGACAATCAACGAAAGAAGTTGCAGCGAAAAAATACGGGTGAAACAGAGCAGCCCCAAAAGTGCGAAAATCACAAAGAGAATGAAATATTCTTACCAATCCCGCTGTAACAAAGTGGGAGATATGGGTATGCGGCTGATACGTGAGCAAACTCGGGTCCATCGCCTCAATTCCAACCTCTGGCTCCTCGCCCTGTGGCATCTCGAATGGAGGAGATTGTTGATGATCCGACATCGTTTCTATGATAGAATCGCACCTAGAACAACAAGAAAGTGTTTTGGGGTGATTTCTCCGCGAAAATTTGGTTCAGAATTTGGAGGGCTCTTCGAAATTTTGAAAAAACTCGCCGAAAAGTGAACTGTCTGTCTATGTATGCTGAACTGGGACGGAATGCGCGCGCCCCCTGCTATGTCACTAAGATACGCGCGCTTCCCACAGCGAAGACCAGATGCACGCGCCTTTGCTCCCTGAGGAATTCTAACATAACCCCCCACGCGGGAAATCAAGGTGTCACATCCATGTTCATCTGAGTTTTCAGCTCCCCCACTACAAGCTGAATGAGATTCGTAACAGACGCCGTTAATTCTCAAAAGATCAGTTTTTACAATTCATCCCCAGCACAAAGCACTCCGCAGTCAACTGTGCCCGCACCCCGTCAAAAGTCAAAGTCAAACAGTCAAAGTACGACTCACGACAACAATTTGTTCCGGGATGAGCCACATAATCACTGCTTCCTCATCGAACAAAATCCACATCCATCCAGAGCAAGCGGTCCTCCGGGTCCCGCAATTCAGCAGACGGTCTTCCAGGTCCCGCACTTCAGCAGACGGTCCTCTAGGTACCGCACTTCAGCAAACGGTTATCCGGGTCCCGCACTTCAGCAGACGGTCCTCTAGGTCCCGTACTTCAGCAAACGGTCCTCTAGGTCCCGCACTTCAGCAAACAGTCCTCCGGGTCCCGCACTTCAGTAAACGGTCCTCCGGGTCCCGCACTTCAGCAGATGGTCCCCGGTTCCCGCACCTCAGAAAAACGGTCCCCCGGGTCCCGCACCTCAACAAACAGTCCTCCACTTCAGCAAACGGTCCTCCGAGTCCTGCACTTCAGCAAACGGTCCCCCGGGTCCCGCACTTCAGCAAACGGTCCTCCGGGTCCCGCACTTCAGTAAACGGTCCCCCCGGGTCCTGCACTTCAGAAAACGGTCCTCCGGGTCCCGCACTTCAGCAACGGTCCTCCAGGTCCCGCACTTCAGCAAACGGTCCTCCGGGTCCCGCATTCCAGCAAACGGACCTCGCTATCATCAAACAGGTCCCTCTTCCAGCAAACGGATCTCGCTCTCAGCAAACAGATCCCGCTTCCAGCAAACAGATCCCGCTTCCAGCAAACGGATCCCGCTATTGGCAAAGCCGCTCACACAGGGAGCGCACCCTTATCTCTCAAAGCCGCTCACACAGGGAGCGCACTTCTATCCTCCGCAATTTCAAATTCCTGCTTTTATCGAGTCTTTTCCTTTTCTTGGTGATGTCCTAGGCGGATGTCTGTCTTTCGTCGGTGCGTTTGCTTTGCAATCGACGCCACCAAGGGGCTCTGTAGACACCCCGCCTTGGACTGCTCACCCCGATTGCACACTTGATTTTGTGTTTCTCCCTCTTTTAAGTGTTTCCTGTTAGTTTCTGTTACTTTGGTTAAGTTCCAGGCGGACTCCGTTAAGTCCCGGGGCTAAACTGAATAACAGTTCTAACTTACTAGTCCATTCTGTCAGAAATTGCTTCTCAGAGTCGCGCGCCTCCGCCCCTTGAGGCCAGACGCGCACGCCTTCCGCCGCCTAGGTGGGATGCGCGCGCTTCTGGGGTGTGTCAGTTACAGATTCTGCCCAAGAATCTCTCCCTTGCTCATTATACATGATTTTGCCCGGGAAAGATTTCTTGGAGACTCCGTTTGGCTCCAAAAACAGTCACTTTTCAACTATAAAAACCCCTCCAATCCATCATTGGAGGGGAACTGGGAAAATCATTACTTTCAAACCTTTTTACTCACTTCTTTCATAGACTTTTCTTGGGACTTCTTCAACAAAGTATTCAATCTCTTCTTCAAGGCTTCACAAGAGATTCTTTTTGAAGGATACTATAGGTAAAGGTCTTAAACATTTCTCCTCTCCTTCTTCTTCTTCTTCTTCAAATCAAATGTGCAATCACCCAAAACCATTTGGGACATGACACCAACGGTCCTTTCATTACATTGAATTGGCCTAGGAGTCATCTCCCTACATTTCAAACTCTAAAACCCCTTTTTATCATCATTTTAATAGGAAGAAAACATTTATCTTAAAAAGTGCATTATGGACAAACAAGACCGACTTTGCTCGGGCGAAATGGGTGTTTAAGTACTTTCCATTTCGTAACCTAACCCCCGAACCCCTCATCCCAAAGAATCTCTGTTTTCGTAAATCAAACTTAGGCTCATAAACATTAGGTTTTCTTACGTTCCTCAAAAACGTGGGTGGCGAATCTTAAAACATCAATTAGACATCCTAGGGTGATTCACACGCTCGAGCCTAAAGCTGTGTTCCCGCCCCTGGGGTATCTACAGCTTGACCAGAGTTTATCTGTTCCCAAGATGGAGGATATTCCTGTTGTGTCTGAATTTTCAGATGTGTTCTCTTCTGAGTATAGCATGCCACCTGATCGAGAGCTTGAGTTCTGTATTGAGTTATTACCAGGTACAGCACCAATCTCTAAAGCACCTTATAGAATGGCTCCAGCTGAGTTGAGAGAATTAAAAACACAGCTTGAGGAATTTCTTGAAAGGGGCTTCATCAGGCCTAGTGTATCACCGTGGGGTGCACCAATGTTATTTGTCAGAAAGAAATATGGGACTCTGCGATTGTGTATTGATTACAGAGATCTTAATCAGGTAACTATCAAGAACAAATATCCGTTACCTCATATTGATGACTTGTTTGATCAACTTCAGGGTTCAGTAGTGTACTCAAAGCTTGACTTGAGAAGTGGTTATCATCAGTTGAAAATCAGATCTGAGGATATACCAAAGACAGCTTTCCGTACCAGGTATGGGCATTATAAGTTTATTGTTATGCCATTCGGTTTGACAAATGCTCCAGCTGTATTTATGGATTTGATGAAACGTATCTTCAAGCCATATCTTGATTTTTTCGTGGTGGTATTCATTGATGATATTCTTGTGTATTCTAAATCACGGGCTGAGCATGATCAACATCTCAGAGTGGTATTACAAGTTCTTCGTGAGAAACAATTATTTACAAAATTCAGCAAATGTGCTTTCTGGTTAGAAGAGGTTTCATTCTTGGGACATGTTGTGTCTGCTACTGGTATTGCAGTAGATCCTTCCAAAGTTGAAGCAGTTGTAAACTGGAAAAGGCCAACTACAGTGACAGAGATCCGTAGTTTCTTGGGCTTGGCTAGTTATTATCAGAGGTTCATTGAGGGATTCTCCAAGATTGCTACTCCATTGACTAATATGACTCAAAAAGCTATTTCTTTTGAGTGGAATGACAAGTGTGAAGCAAGTTTTCAAGAGTTGAAAAGCCGCTTGACTACAGCTCCAGTTTTGGCTTTGCCTAGTGGTTCTAAAAATTTCATGGTTTATACTGATGCTTCTAAAGAAGGATTGGGTTGTGTTTTAATGCAAGATGGCAAGGTAATAGCTTATGCTTCTCAAAAATTATCTCCTTATGAAAATAATTATCCCACTCATGATTTAGAGTTGGCTGCAATTATTTTTGCTTTGCATAAATGGAGGCATTACTTGTATGGAACCAAATTTGAAGTCTTTACTGATCATAAAAGCTTGAAATACTTGTTTTCTTAAAAAGAGCTTAACATGAGGCAACGTAGATGGATGGAGAAATTTAAGGATCATGATTGTACTATCCTTTATCATCCAGGGAAAGCAAATGTTGTGGCAGATGCACTGAGCAGAAAGACTTATATTTCTTGCTTGATGATTCGTGAATGGAAATTGTTAAAAGACTTGTGTGATTGGAGCCCTTGTGAATCTAAACATGGAGTTATTCTTGCTAATATAAAGGCTACTTCAGGCTTACTCCAACAGATTAAAGAAGCTCAGGTAACTGATTCTGAATTGCAGAAAATCATTAGTGGAATGAATGAAGGAAAGCAACCAGATTTTTCTTTCAACAGTGATGGAATTGTTACCTTTCGAGGCAGAGTTTGTATTCCAGTTGATCTTGAGATAAAGAAAAAAGTTCTTGAAGAGGCTCACAAAGCCAAGTATACTATTCATCCTGGAAGTACAAAAATGTACCAAGACTTGAAGAAACATTTCTAGTGGAACAATATGAAAAGAGAAATTGCTAAGTATGTGTCCAAATGTTTAACTTGTCAACAAGTGAAAGTGGAACATCAACGTCCAGCAGGTTTGTTGCAACCATTAGAAATTCCAGAGTGGAAATGGGAGCATATCACAATGGATTTTGTGACTGGTTTGCCACGTACCAGACGAGGCCACGATGCTGTTTGGGTTATAGTGGATAGGTTGACTAAGTCATCTCACTCCTTGTCTGTTTCCATGGGATATTCATTGTCGCAGTTGGCATCTTTGTATGTTCAGGAGATTGTTCGACTCCATGGAGTTCCTGTGAGTATTGTATCTGACAGAGATCCTCGTTTTACTTCTCGATTCTGGCAGGCTCTTCAGGGTGCCATGGGTACTAAATTGAATTTCAGTACAGCTTTTCATCCTCAATCTGATGGGCAATCTGAGAGACTTATACAGATTCTCGATGATATGTTACGTGCTTGTGTTGTGGATTTTAAAGGTAGTTGGGATACTCATCTTCCTTTAGCTGAGTTTGCTTATAATAACAGTTATCAGTCTAGCATTGAAATGGCTCCTTATGAAGCTCTTTATGGCCGAAAATGTCGATCTCCTATATGCTGGGATGAAGTGGGAGAAGCTAGACTCTTGGGTCCTGAAATGGTTCAACAATCAGTTGAGAGTGCGAAACTCATTCGAGATAGATTGCGCACAGCCCAGAGTAGACAAAAGAGTTATGCAGATCATTGTAGAAGGGATCTTGAATTCCAGGTAGGTGACTTTGTATTCTTGAAGGTCTCTCCTCGTAGAGGTATAAAGAGATTTGGGAAGAAAGGAAAGTTATCTCCTCGTTATATTGGTCCATTTGAGATTCTTAAAAGAGTTGGGAAGTTGGCTTATAGAGTGGCTTTACCACCTTCTTTATCTGGTATTCATGATGTATTCCATGTATCTATGATTCGCAAGTATATGGCGGATGAATCACATGTTCTTGAATATGAGGCTATTCCATTTCATCCTGATTTGTCTTATGAGGAACAACCTGTTGAAATTCTTGACTGGAAAGAGAAAGTCTTGCGTACCAAAAGGATTCCTATTGTGAAGGTCCTTTGGAGAAATCATGAAATAGAAGAGGCTACTTGGGAAACCGAGAAAGAGTTGCGAGATAAATACCCGAGCCTATTTGAAAATTTTGGTAAGTAAAATTCGTGGGCGAATTTTCTTTAAGGTGGGGAGGATGTAACGCCCATCCTTATTCTCGTTAAATATTTGACTTACTTGTTAAATACTTGAACTTGCATATTATGTGTTAGTTTACTTGGGTTAAATTCTTAACTGCTTTAAAATATTAAGGTGGTTAAATGTTAAGTTTTGAATTTTGGGTCATTTGTGAAAATTTGACTTTAGGGGCATTTTTGTTAAAAGTGAAACTTGAGGGGCCAAAGTGTCATTTTTGAAACTTGAATGTATATAATGTGGTGCTTCTTCTCAGAGAAGCATTTTTCCTCAATTTCTTCTCGTTGCTTCCTCTGTTCTAAATCTAGGGTTAGGGTTTTACCCTATTCTCGACTCCTTGAGCTTAATTATCCCTCCGTTCTTGATTCCGGTCCCGGATAAAGATTCGTGGCTTTGAATAGAGCGTTCCAGGCCGATCATAAATAAATTTGGGTCAACTTGATTTCGGACTAAGTAAGTTATTAACTCCCCCTTGCTTGTAATAACATGCATAAATGTTATTCCTGATACTTGTGAATGTTAATTTTGTGTTTGGGACAACTTTTGTGGTACTTGTAATTTTGGGACAAAGGGAGTATAACCCTCTGTGTTAAATCATGAAAGGAACTTGAAAGTATTAGTTTAAGTTGGTATAATACTCCTTGGTATTGTTAAAAATGTTAGTAGAAGTTACTCCTACGCTTGGGACGGAGAAGTTTAGGCCTGGAAAGAAATTTTGTGTTTGCTGAAAATTGTACCAGGCGCCCGCCCACATAGATACCAAGCGCCCGCCCATTTCATCAGAAGTTTTGGTTTCAAAAGTGCTATAATGAGCGGCTGCCCGGTCCATATTAGGCGCCCGCCCGGTCCCCTGTTTCAACAAAAGTGTTTTAAATCTAAATTGAAATGAAAGTTTATCCCTCCTAAGGCATATAGCCTTGGTATAAGATGTCCTAGCAAGTGTAATTGTACCTTTTAGGGGCATTGGAACTTAGATTTGAACATTAATACTTATAAAACTCAAATGAGAACTTAAGTATAAGAGTAGTAACTCTTCTTTATGTCTTGGAAGTGCTATGAACAAGCACTACTTTGTTATACTTGTCTTGAAACCGATGATTGTGCACCTTAGGGGCATTAGAATAAAGTTTTAGACTTGAACATCCTAAGAATAGGATTAGGATTTTGTAAGAGTAAATGTATAACTCTTATACATGCTTGAATGTCCAAATATTGTAGTTATAACTTGAAGTATAAGACCATAAAAAATCTTGTACATGACTTGAACATCCAAAGAATTGGATTAAGACTTGAATATAAGATAATAAAATCTTGTACATGACTTGACGCCAATACATATGTATGGTAATTAACTAGAAAGTGCTATGAACAAGCACTAACTTGTATGAGACATGTTCTTGTTGTGTGTGTGCAAACATTGCATATAGTTGCTTGATAACAAGGTGACTTCTTGATTACTTGAAGCATGTTCCTTGTTGAGCTAGTCCACTACTTTTGGATTAGTTCTTCTCCCGTAGTTCAAGTAAATACCTACTTGTACATTCTTATGTGAGTCCAGCTGGTTCTCCTTGCTTGTTCGGAAATATATAGGTTCACGCTTATCGCGAGAGCTGGGGCTTAAGTGATAATCGGGTCCCTATGTATTTGCGCTTGACCCCTTACTACCGGCCATAGTAAGGGCATAGCTTCCTTGGTTGGAGCAATACGTCTGACTTAAGTGAATGCTAAACTCTTGAACACCTCGTGAGTCTTGATCTTGGGAATGACACTGGTTACCGGGTCTTCTGATATATACTGAATAATCAGTTTCTTGATATTGATCGTGATTGTCAAAGTAATACAAGCTACGACAACAATGGTATTTTTGGGAGGAATAAGGAAGGAAGCAATATCCTTATAACTTGCTTGTTTAGCCTTATGTGCTACTTGATGAGTGGCTTAGCCTCTCATATACTTGTTACTTGATGATACTTGATATATGATTACTTGAGTATCTACTTGAATTGCATGATAACATGTCATGTAGTTGCATCTAATAGCTTACTGAGATTTATCTCACCCCGTTTCTTGTTTAATTATTTTCCTTAGATCAAAGGAAGGATAGTGCGCAGTGAGGCTCGACATAACTGGGAGCTTACTATGCAGGTCGTGATTATTTTGGGGCTTGTGTCCTTTTACACTTGGTGAGGACGATGTATTATGGGTTGTATAACTCCTTATTTTGGGGTAGACAGTCTTGTTCAGTTCTTGTTGTCACTAGACATCTTTTATAATACTCTTGATGCCCGCTTATGTGCTAGGCATGTTTCCGCTGTGTATATTCATGTTTGGTTTAAATTTTCTTGTCTAGAACTCGTGGTGTGAGCTATCTTAGCTACTTACTCTAGAGTATATATATCATGTCAGTTTGTTATAAACAGTTATCATTCAGTTTCTTGTTAGTGTTCTTGTTCCTTATTAGTCACTCCCACCAGGTTCGAGGTTCTACTAGGGGATCCCGGGACCTGGGGGCGTGTCAGTTACATCCCAACATTTTAATTCCACTTTAATTTACATTCTCATTTTTTAATGTAGTTATCTAGCAATAATTCGACATGTAATCTTTAGTATAAATCAGTAAATAAACAATTCTCCTTTATTTTTCCTCTATAAATTTCCCCTTTCTTTTCATTATAATTGTTAGCACATTTCTCTTATCATTAAATTGAAGGACATTTAGCATTAGAACACCAAAAGTAGCAAGACCCACGTAAGCGGGGCGGAGTGGGTGTTTAAGTACTTCCCACTCCGTCACCTAACCCCTGAACCCATCTTTTTCCGAATCTCTGGTTTTGTGTATAAAATTGGCTCTTTTTAGGTTTTTCTTATGTTCCTCTAAAACATAGGTGGAGACTCTTAAAATCAATTAGACATCCTAGGTAATTCATGCGCTCTAGCCAAGCCGTGGTTCCCCGGGGTATCTACACTTTTGGCCAGCAAATGTCAAGCCCCAAAATTCGCTCCCCAGAAGCGCGCGCCTCCCGCCACCTATTTGGGAAGCGCGCACCTCCCGAAGCCACCAGCCGAGGTGCGCGCGTCTCGTTTCAGAAATGTCTCAACAGGCCCTGGTCAAGAGAAGAAATCATGCAGGAACAAATGCCGGACACTCTCGAAATCAACAGGATCAAAATTCTTCATCAAAGCCACAACAATCTCTGCCCTCGAACACACAGTTGGGCGCACGTTAATTTGGTCCTCCCCTAAGGCACATCTGAATCAAAGTAAGATAGAAACTCCCACTAAAAGTAGGATGTCTCTCTCTCTCTCTCTCTCTCTCAAAAGTTAAAGTCAATATCTCGGCTTTTCCTCTCAAAAGAGAATAAAGAATAGTTGGTCCGCAGTCAACTATGCCCGAACCCTGCAAAAGTCAACTGCAAGTGCAACTCCAAGCAGCATGCATCAGAATACAGCTTCAAAAAGTAATTTGGTCCGCAGAGAACCACTCAAATCACCACCTCATCAGCAAAGTCTACTCAATAAATTCACATTCATCTCTAGTCCCCTATACGGACTCTAAATCAGCAGGAAGACTTTCGAGTCCCTCTAAATCAGTAGGCAGACTCTCGAGTCCCTCTAAATCAGTAGGCAGACTTTTGAGTCCCTCCAAATCAGCATGCAGACTCTCGAGTCCCTCCAAATCAGCAGGAAGAATCTCGAGTCCCTCTAAATCAACAGGCAGACTCTCGAGTCCCTCTAAATCAACAGCCAGACTATCAGCAGGCAGACTCTCGAGTCCCTCTAAATCAGCAACCAAACTCTCGAGTCCCTCCAAATCAGCAGGCAGACTTTCGAGTCCCTCCAAATCACCAGGTAGACTCTCGAGTCTCTTTAAATCAGCAGGCAGACTCTCGAGTCCCTCTAAATCAGCAGGCAGACTCTCGAGTCCCTCTAAATCAGCAGGCAGACTCTCGAGTCCTTCCAAATCAGCAGGCAGACTTTTGAGTCCCTCCAAATCAGCAGGCAGACTTTCGAGTCCCTCTAAATCAGTAGGCAGACTCTCGAGTCCCTCCAAATCAGCAGGCAGACTCTCGAGTCCCTCTAGTCCCCTATACGGACTCTAAATATTGGCTGTGGTGGGACGATTTCTATCACCGCACCCCTTCTTTCAGTAAAAGTCGCTCACATAGGGAGCGCACTTCTATCTCTTGTAATTCCAAGATTCTTGTTTTTATCGAGTCTTTGCTTTTTTCTTGGTGATGTCCTCGATGGATGTTTTGTTCTTTCGTCGACGCGTTTTGCTTTGCTATCGACGTCGCCGAGGGGCTCTGTAGTCACCCCCGCCTTGGACCGCTCACCCCGATTGTACATTTCATTTTGTGTTTCTCCTTATTTTAAATATTTCTCGTTAGTTTCTGTTAATTTCGTTAAGTTCCTGACTGACCTCATTAAGTTCAGGGACCAAACTGAATAACATTGCTGACTTTGTAGTCCATTCTGTCAAAAAAAGGCATCTCCAAGGCACGCGCCTCCACCCTTTGGGGTCAGAAGCGCGCTCATCCCGCCACCAAGGAAGGAGGCGCGCGCACCTGGGCGTCAGTTACATATTTCTGTCCAAGAATCCCTCCCTTGCTCCTTTTAACAGGATTTGCCCGGGAAACTAATCTTTGTGACTTGGTTTTGGCACCAAAAACACATCTCTTTTACTTATAAAAACCCCTCTTCACCTCCATTTCAAAGAACTCTATTTTTGGAACATTTAAAGGACTTCTACCACTTTTTGAACACAAGAAAACTATACAAAAATCACTTTCAAAGTATTCTCAAGGCATTTTCCTAAGAAGAACTTGGAGTCATTTTGAAGGATAGGTAAACAAGACTTTTCTTTCTCTCTTCTCTACTTCATCTCTCTTCTTCTCTTTTATTTCATTAAAAGTGCAATCACCCAAACATTTTGGGACATGACACCAACGATTTATTCATTTCATTGAATCTAGTCAAGGAGTTATCTCCCTACATTCAAAACACCCTTTTTAAAACCCCCCTTTTATTATAGTCAAGAATAGGAAGAATATTTTATTATTTATGTAGACTTTGATCAAGCAAGACCAACATTAGTTGGGCAAGATGGGTGTTTAAGTACTTCCCATCTCGTAACCTAACCCCCGAACCTCATAACAAGAATCTCTGTTTTCGTATCAAAGTTAGGATAAATATTAGGTTTTTCTCATGTTCCTCTAAAACATAGGTGGCGACTCTAATAAATTAAAACACGGATAGACATCCTAGGGTAACTCGCGCGCTCTAGCCAAGTCGTGGCCTCCTGGGGTATCTACATGTTCCCTCATCACTTTGTTCCCGTCCAATTCGTTTGGGGGGAAACTGATTACCTCTTCTCCATTATAGATCCACGAGGGAATGTTATACACCTTACTAAGCTCGTGAATTTGTTCTTTCAACTTGGTGTTTGAGGGGATCTCCTCTCGTATGACTCCAATCAATTTGGATCTGGGAGGCCTATCTCCTTGTTCTTCCTCATTCCCTTCTTCCCTCGGGCGCTTGTTGTATTTTTTTCATGACATATCGGTCCATCTTCCCTTGGTCAATCCACTTCAGTATCATATTTTTCAGAGCAAAACAATTTCTGTGTCGTGACCATTGTCTCTGTGGTAGACACAGTACTTGCTGGTGTCTTTCGGATACATGGGATTTTCTATGATTGGTTTAGGATTAGGAAGGTCTACCAAGTTTAATATCTCTGAGATGGGCTTAGTGAGGGGGGTGAAGATCTCGACTTTCTCCATTCCTCTGGTCCTGTTTTTCCCCCTATTTCCGCCTCCATTGGACCCTTGGGCTGAGTCCCCAGTGGTCGGCTTGGTTTCATGATCTCGATCTCTATCCCCATTACCAAATTTCAATTTTCTTTTTTCCTCCGCAATAGTTGTTGCATAGGCGACATGGTATAATTCTGACTTCGTTCGGGGCTCTCTTACCGATAACTTGTAAGTAAGGGCATCAGATCTTTGCTCGTTAGTAAAACACACTATTATTTCTCTGTCAGTGAGCCGTTCTTCAATAGAGTCAGCTAGGTTTCTAAATCTCTGGAAAAAATCATGGTGGTCTCGTTTTTACCTTGCACCATATTGGCTAAGTCGGAGAGTCTTTTCTTTCTTGCTCCGGCAGTGGAGAAGTATTCCAGGAATCTCATTTTTAATCTAGAGAAAGATTCGATGCTCCTCTTTTCTAGATCCATGAACCAAGACCTAGCTGCCCCTGTTAATGTGCTAGAAAAGGCTTTGCAAAGTATATCGTCTTTATTGGATACTAGAGCCATCGTGCCTTCAAAATCCTGGAGGTGATCTAAGGCATTGGAGTTGCTAGAGTACCTGTCTAAATTGGGGAGCTTTAATTGAGGGTTAGGTGGAGAGTCCCTTATCCACTGTACGAAAGGACGCATCGCGTCATAATCATTCCTGGGTCTTCTCTGCCCTTGGTTTATCTCCACGTTCTCGAGCCTCTCTTTTAGATCCATTATGGTTCAATCATCAACTTTTGAATTATGATGAGAGCTCCTTTGTCTGTCTCTTCCCTTATCTCGGTTTCCCTCAGCAACTCGGCTTACCTCTGGGTTAGGTATAGGTTGTCTAGGCGGAGTACGATGGGACGGTGCTGGCTTCGATAGAGACCGATGTCGATCATTATGACATCGTCTTTCTCCTAGATATCTTACCTCGCGTATTCCGGGGATAATAAGGGACATGTGCAGTGCTGACACGGACTAGTGGTAGTGTGTGGCAAGAAACTAATTCTTTTTTAAGGAGGAAAAAAGAGAAGTTTTTTAATGTTTTGAATGATGCAATGCAATGCAAGAGAGAGAGAATAGGGAGAGGATAAGAATGTACAAGGGAGCATAGCAAAGTCTCATTTGACCTTAGTACTATGGCGAAAGTACAAAAAAATACATGTATTTGAAAAGATAAAAGGCACACGTATTAACATGGCAAAAATACAAGGTGCACGTGCAAACATGGCATAGTGTGAGGTGCATGTGTAAACATGGCAAAGTGTGAGGTGCATGTGTAAACATGGCAAAGTGTGAGGTGCATGTGTAATCATTGCAAAGTGTGAGGTGCATGTGTAAACATTGCAAAGTGTAAGGTGCGTGTGGTAACATGGAAAACATCATGATGTAAACGAAAGTTAGACCCACTAAGTTTGAAAAAGTTTCAAAGCAGTCCCCAGCAGAATCGCCACTGTGAATACCCCTTTCCGATAAAGCGACGCATGGGAAGTATCTTGCAATTATTTTTATTATCAAAGGGAATATTCATAACAACATTAAAATTATGAGAGTCGCCACGCCATTTTAATTATAGCCAAAACATTGAAAAAAGCATGTTAACGGGTTCGGGGGTCAAATTACAACAAGAGAAGAATATTTAAGTTATCACTCCTATTGCCCGAATGATCGGTGTTTCTATCATGATGCGGTGTATGTAGTGTGCAATGTGTTTGAGACCGAATCCGAAGATTTCCTACGTTCCTCTCAATGTGAGAAGCTCAGGTCAGCGTAGTTCGAGAAGAATTTAGAATAGGCAGAAGAATAGGAATCATACATAATGAGGGGGAAATTACCTAATTATTAGGGTTTAGAAGTAGTTCCCAGATCATGTTCAGGTTGATGAACCCTAGATCATCATCGGCTATGAAATAACATGTAAACATGAAGATCGCAACCCTAAATATAGCATAAATAAGGCTTTAATCTATGAATGTGAAGAACATGCGAGGAACATATTATGAACATATGAATGTCATGATGAACATATGAATAAACATGCAAGGAACATGAATATTATGGATCTAAACTAAGAACATGGCAAGAACATGAAGAAAAAGTTAGAAAACTTACCTATGTTTGTCGCGACCCCGAACCCGCGGGCCCGAGATCGCGAGCTGGACGTCGACTTAAAACCAAAACTCTAAAATATAGAAGTTAAAAATTCCATTTTGAACCGAAACATTTTAATACAAGGTTTGGAAAATCCAAGTTTAACAACTCCAAAAAACAACTAGTGTAAGCTCCACAAGCTCACACCCAAGATACAAAATATTACAATTCTTAATGACGTCAATAATGGTAAAACTATCCCCAAAAGGTTATACATTTAAATAATGTAAACCGATCCAAGACAACCTGCCCCAAAATCTCAAACCTCTCGACGTCCTCCTCGATCCGCGAATCCTAATCCTTTTCCTCCTGGGGGGGGGGGGGGGGGTTAAGGAAAAACAAAGATGGAAATAAACGGGGTGAGATAAAATCTCAGTAAGTTACTAATGCAACTACATGACATGCTAATATGCAATGACCAATAGCAATTAACATAAGACAGATAGCAGCGGAATAACAAGTGGCATGCTGTCAAACAGTAACATCCAATAATCAATCATATAAATAACCATATAACAACAAATGAGAGGCTCCCTATCGCCAACCGTCCCATACCGGTTGGAAATAACGACCAGCTCATCATGCAACACATAAAGCTGAAATAAACACTCATAAGTGGATACATAGCCAAGGTTTTCCAAACCGGAACATCCAAATAAAGGATCGCTGCGCAGCTTCAATAATCAACAAATCATCATCTTCATAATGGCATGAAAGCCGAAGAGAAAACCCCGGTCAGAAGCGACCAATCAACCCATCAACCAAACAAACCATCTTCATAGCAGCATAAAAGCCGAAGAGAAACCCGGTACCGGAACCCGTAACCAAATGAAGTGTCACAAAGGACGGGAGACATGCCACAAAGTCATGCTCCAAGTAAAGCTAAAATGCACACAAAGGAGCTAGCTCTTCTCACATCCAAGGCCAATCTGGAGGAGGGTAATAATGGGGCAAAACAATGGTCAACAATCACAATGGACTTGGCTGTGCCATCATAATGTTTCGCATCGCCCAAACACACACAAAATACCAGCTGGACTTTCAAGTAAGGGCTAAGTAATAAAATACTAGCACAATAAACAACCATTGATTCCAAAGTAGGGAATCATACCAAATAATCACCATAAAGATGCAACGGTTACTCACGAAGAGTTCAACAACAATAGCACAAGGAGTTTTCTCATAAAAGAGTCCAACAACATTGACCATTAAAACATAATGATTCAGAGATAAGGCACGTACCAAATACGTCCTAAATATGATTCCCACAAGTTAATCATAAAGAGCACAACCCAAACGGTCGCTCACAAATGGCACAATGACTAATACCAAAAGACCCTAAACATTTGCTCATAAAGATATACTAGGACCATGACTCAACCATCTCATCACACCTGGAATTCCAAAGTAGGAATCAGAATGAATACACTTTAAGGTTAATCAAACCGTAAGTACCCAATTGCCAATACACGCTTTACCTCCGTCCTTAACGAACCAATCCCAAACCCCCAAACGAATCCAAAAGGTTAATCTTTAGAACATGATCATGACCGGACTAAACCCTACACTTTGGTGTTCAACAACAACCCTCTAGGTACTATGGAACATCGCCTAAAACCTAGACCAAGTCCTACTCAAAAATCAATTCGATTGGAACAACCACGAACACGTCATAAGATGCCCAAACACCCAATAAAATCCCAAAGTATAAAACTTATAACTTAACTTAACAACCTATACCATATTGTAGTACTCTAAGAGAGCTTCGAAATGATAGTTTACACGCCTAAAACGGAGTCCGAATGAGAAAGTTATGGCCTCCGAAAGATCGAACGAAAAACGGACAAGCTGGAAAAAGGAGGGATGCGCGCGCCTCCATAAAAAGTGATGTGCGCGCCTCCTAAGGTCAGAAGGCTGCGATTTCGAAGAAGAAAAGGGTGCGCGCGCCTCCCAAAACATGGTGCGCGCGCCTCCTTGCCCGGAGGGACGAAATCCGGCCAAAATCTAGGTTTCTACCAATTTTTCTTACCCATTTCATATTACAACCAAAATCAAACATAATTAACCTTCCACCAAGCATAAAGATAAACCCAAAACAACTTATAACTAGAATGGGGACTCAAATAATACCATTTATCAACCAAGATCAAGATTCAAACCCAACATTCCTAAAATCACCATTTTTGACCAAAACTCCAAATAAATTCCAAATAAACTCCAAACTCAACCAAACTTCAAATATAACACATCAAGCATAATATAAACATGATATGAACATTTTAGCATAAAAATGGGGGAAAAGCAACTTACCCGGATTTTCTCAAAGGTGACGGAACTCGAAATTTCTTGGCTTCCTACGATCCTATCGACGATCTAAACATGATTCATGTTTTAAGAAATGAGAAATAAAGAGAGGAAGATGGTGGAAATGTAGAGAGAAGGTAGAGAGAAAACTTACCCAACTTCTTTTGGAGAGAGAGAGAATGAGCTGGGAGAAGAAGAAGAGTGAGGGAGAAGAGAGGGTGTAGGGGAATTATTTCCAAAAACTTACACTCAGGCCCCTCCTCTATACTACACACAAACACTACACTCCATACTAATAATTAAGACCCAACACTTCTACACTAGCCCAAACTAACTCGAATAAAATGCTAGGCACAAATATTATAACACATAAATTGCACACATAATTATTTAATAAATAATAATTTAAATAAATAAATAAGCAAATAATTAAATAAAAATCCTTTATTACTTAATAAAATAGAGCCTATATTTCGGGTCGTGACATTCACTCCCCCTTAAAGAAAATTCGACCCGAATTTTAACGAGACTTACCCGAAAGACCAAATAGCTACGGATACGATAGTTCCGCCATTTCCCAACTTCCTCAATTGTCCAATCTAACCCACTACAAGGTAACCTTAAATAATGCTTACGATAACACCACCTCTCGAACCGAATCATTCCATCATTAACTTCATTACAAATCAAAATCTGTACTCAAAATCGAAGAATTCAATTTATTTCCACACACAATTCTCGAGGTATCTCAAACTCGTCTTACTCATAACTTTAACTACACCGCAAAGGTACTTCCATTTGTAAATCGCATACTTAGTATTATTCCCCAGAAATTCAAAACATTACCATCTCGAGCTAAATTAGCTTTTAAAATATGAGAGGCTAAAGAAATTTTCTATCCTCATAATATTCACTAAAGGCTATATCTCTAAGGATTCCCATTATAGTGCTCTCGCTCTAAGTAGCACCTTAAACTAGAGGTGTAATATAAACCCAAAATTTTAATATAAAATGTTCACTTACAGATGTTATACTCTCATCCCTTCATTAATCTGGTCTTGAAGCCTAAACCATTTAATATACTCAATAGTCCGCAAAAAGACCCAAATTTCATCTTCAAAAGATTTTCTCTAACTCCCATTTAAGTCATAATCCATGCTCATATGCCCAAAGGAAATCAACGAACTCTAAATTCAATAGCTAAACCCAGTTAGTCTCTCACGCATACATTTATTGACTTAATGATATTTAAGCTCAATGGTACTACCATCATAAAAAACCAATTAGCTAGCAACGTTCCAATTGACCCAGTGTCAAATCATGATATTCCTTAATTATGCCCAAGTATTGATATTCCACTTCCTCCACATACCCTTGATCCAAATCGCGAAACGCCACCAAGGAGAGATTTAGGACCATAGAACCACTCTCTAACCAAAATTCAAAATGCCTTTAACATAGATCGAGAAATGGTTACTCTCCCAAAATGTACTTATTAGTCTTTTCTAACTTAACACGCTCACCACTATCGATGATTATAACTTCCATAATATACTCATATCCCATAACACATCATGCTTTTCCTCATACTATCCAATTCCGATGCGCTCACGTAGATGCACTACAAGTAAACAAAATCTCCTATCCAGAAATCCTCAATTTGAATCCTCAACTCTTATAACTCAACCGATGCCATAAGGACATTGATCTAAATATTAGCACTACAACCTTGTACTATAACAACTCAATTTAACCCAAGGTTCTCCCCAATTACTAGGTACTACTCAGAAATAAAAATAGAAATTTTTACAAACGATAAATACACCCAACAATTGGTATAGACATCCATTGTCACCCATCGAAGCAAAATAGTCAGATTCCAAACAAGAAAAGATTTGCTTAACTCTACACAAAGGAATGGTCTCAAAACAATTTTAGGCAACAGGGAAGAGAGGATGTAACAATTTCCCTACAACCATCGACTAAAGCATGACATTTCCCTTCTCAAAATGACATCAAAAATCTTATAATAGCAATATGACCAATTTAGCAGGTAAGTGATATCTACCTTTAAGCACAACATGAGCACATAAGACTCCATCAGACATCCTACACTCCTCCATAGGAGTAGACACTGACAACACATAAGTCAAAGACTCAAAAGAAATAAATGCAACTAAATGCACATAAACATATGAATGCAATGATCCTAAAATGCACGCGCTCGCTCTCTTGACGCAAAATAATACCTTCTGAAACTGATGAATCACCCGCTGAGTGCTGATTGATTGCAAATACTCTACCCAAAATCTTGGGCTTCCCCGAAGCATCCCTCTTCTGACCCTGTGATATTCCAGTTCCTGTCCCCGATGACTGAACTCTAAACCTCGGAAAATCTTTAACAAAGTGTCCCAACTGACCACACTTCACACATTTTCCTTGCTTCTTCCAACACTTGTCTTCTGAGTGTCCTTTCCTCTGACAGTAACTGCAGACTTTCCCATTTCGTGTACCCTTATTAGAACCTTGATTTCCTACTATTGGTTGCCCTTGAAGTTGCCCTCTGAATCGAGTTTGCACTCCAGAATCACCTCTGTTATCCGAATGTTGCTGTTGCGACTTACTCTGCCCTCCTTGCTTACCCGGGTTAACCATCTCAGTCTTCCTTTTGTGTTCCCTAATATCCTGTTCAATCAAGTAGGCTCGATCCACCGCATCCTGATAAGTCTGAATCCGCTGTGCTATAAGCTGAGTCCGGATGGATGTCTTCAAACCCCTGATCAATCTCATCGCTTTCTGCTCCTCGGTCCGCACAAGGTAGTCACAACACCTGGCTGATTCTGTGAACTTAACTGAATACTGTGCTACTAACATCATGCCTTGCTCCAAGCTGAGGAACTCGATCTCTTTCCGGTTTTGATTCACTAAAAAGATAAAATGATCCTTGAATTTCTTCACGAACCACTCCCAAGGATATGGTACAAGAGTCACATCCCAACTGGTCTTCAGTGCCTTCCACCAATGTTCCGCAGCTCCCACGAGCTTATAAGCTGAAAACAGAACCCTATCCTCATCAGTGCAACCAAATACCTCGTAGATTTTCTCCATCGATTCTATCCATAGCTCGGCCTTCTTCACATCAGGCTCACCGTCGTACTCACTTGGTTTCAACTTCAAGAACTGCTCCAACCCATATCGCGGAGGTGCTACATCATCCTCTCTTGGCCCTTGGTCATGAATTGCTTTCACGGCCGCTTCAAACCTGTCCTGAAACATTACACGGTTTTCTTCCCGTAGACCATTCTGATTCTGAGTCCCACTGATGCCTTCACCAGCTCTTCTTCTAGCCATTTCGAACAAATACCTGCATAAAACCTTAACCGATACTCACTCCGCACACAACTACCCACCTAGGTCATACTAATCCACCTAGACTTATACTTAGAGCCAAACCATGGCTCTGATACCAATTGTCGCGACCCCGAACCCGCGGGCCCGAGATCGCGAGCTGGACGTCGACTTAAAACCAAAACTCTAAAATATAGAAGTTAAAAATTCCATTTTGAACCGAAACATTTTAATACAAGGTTTGGAAAATCCAAGTTTAACAACACCAAAAAACAACTAGTGTAAGCTCCACAAGCTCACACCCAAGATACAAAATATTACAATTCTTAATGACGTCAATAATGGTAAAACTATCCCCAAAAGGTTATACATTTAAATAATGTAAACCGATCCAAGACAACCTGCCCCAAAATCTCAAACCTCTCGACGTCCTCCTCGATCCGCGAATCCTAATCCTTTTCTTCCTGGGGGGGGGGGGTTAAGGAAAAACAAAGATGGAAATAAACGGGGTGAGATAAAATCTCAGTAAGTTACTAATGCAACTACATGACATGCTAATATGCAATGACCAATAGCAATTAACATAAGACAGATAGCAGCGGAATAACAAGTGGCATGCTGTCAAACAGTAACATCCAATAATCAATCATATAAATAACCATATAACAACAAATGAGAGGCTCCCTATCGCCAACCGTCCCATACCGGTTGGAAATAACGACCAGCTCATCATGCAACACATAAAGCTGAAATAAACACTCATAAGTGGATACATAGCCAAGGTTTTCCAAACCGGAACATCCAAATAAAGGATCGCTGCGCAGCTTCAATAATCAACAAATCATCATCTTCATAATGGCATGAAAGCCGAAGAGAAAACCCCGGTCAGAAGCGACCAATCAACCCATCAACCAAACAAACCATCTTCATAGCAGCATAAAAGCCGAAGAGAAACCCGGTACCGGAACCCGTAACCAAATGAAGTGTCACAAAGGACGGGAGACATGCCACAAAGTCATGCTCCAAGTAAAGCTAAAATGCACACAAAGGAGCTAGCTCTTCTCACATCCAAGGCCAATCTGGAGGAGGGTAATAATGGGGCAAAACAATGGTCAACAATCACAATGGACTTGGCTGTGCCATCATAATGTTTCGCATCGCCCAAACACACACAAAATACCAGCTGGACTTTCAAGTAAGGGCTAAGTAATAAAATACTAGCACAATAAACAACCATTGATTCCAAAGTAGGGAATCATACCAAATAATCACCATAAAGATGCAACGGTTACTCACGAAGAGTTCAACAACAATAGCACAAGGAGTTTTCTCATAAAAGAGTCCAACAACATTGACCATTAAAACATAATGATTCAGAGATAAGGCACGTACCAAATACGTCCTAAATATGATTCCCACAAGTTAATCATAAAGAGCACAACCCAAACGGTCGCTCACAAATGGCACAATGACTAATACCAAAAGACCCTAAACATTTGCTCATAAAGATATACTAGGACCATGACTCAACCATCTCATCACACCTGGAATTCCAAAGTAGGAATCAGAATGAATACACTTTAAGGTTAATCAAACCGTAAGTACCCAATTGCCAATACACGCTTTACCTCCGTCCTTAACGAACCAATCCCAAACCCCCAAACGAATCCAAAAGGTTAATCTTTAGAACATGATCACGACCGGACTAAACCCTACACTTTGGTGTTCAACAACAACCCTCTAGGTACTATGGAACATCGCCTAAAACCTAGACCAAGTTCTACTCGAAAATCAATTCGATTGGAACAACCACGAACACGTCATAAGATGCCCAAACACCCAATAAAATCCCAAAGTATAAAACTTATAACTTAACTGAAAAACCTATACCATCTTGTATTACTCGAAGAGAGCTTCGAAACGATAGTTTACACGCCTAAAACGGAGTCGGAATGAGAAAGTTATGGCCTCCGGAAGATCGAACGAAAAACGGACAAGCTGGAAAAAGGAGGGATGCGCGCGCCTCCATAAAAAGTGATGCGCGCCCCTCCTAAGGTCAGAAGGCTGCGATTTCGAAGCGGAAAAGGGTGCGCGCGCCTCCCAAAACATGGTGCGCGCGCCTCCTTGCCCGGAGGGACGAAATCCGGCCAAAATCTGGGTTTCTACCAATTTTTCTTACCCATTTCATATTACAACCAAAATCAAACATAATTAACCTTCCACCAAGCATAAAGATAAACCCAAAACAACTTATAACTAGAATGGGGACTCAAATAATACCATTTATCAACCAAGATCAAGATTCAAACCCAACATTCCTAAAATCACCATTTTTGACCAAAACTCCAAATAAATTCCAAATAAACTCCAAACTCAACCAAACTTCAAATATAACACATCAAGCATAATATAAACATGATATGAACATTTTAGCATAAAAATGGGGGAAAAGCAACTTACTCGGATTTTCTCAAAGGTGACGGAACTCGAAATTTCTTGGCTTCCTACGATCCTATCGACGATCTAAACATGATTCATGTTTTAAGAAATGAGAAATAAAGAGAGGAAGATGGTGGAAATGTAGAGAGAAGGTAGAGAGAAAACTTACCCAACTTCTTTTGGAGAGAGAGAGAATGAACTGGGAGAAGAAGAAGAGTGAGGGAGAAGAGAGGGTGTAGGGGAATTATTTCCAAAAACTTACACTCAGGCCCCTCCTCTATACTACACACAAACACTACACTCCATACTAATAATTAAGACCCAACACTTCTACACTAGCCCAAACTAACTCGAATAAAATGCTAGGCACAAATATTATAACACATAAATTGCACACATAATTATTTAATAAATAATAATTTAAATAAATAAATAAGCAAATATTTAAATAAAAATCCTTTATTACTTAATAAAATAGAGCCTATATTTCGGGTCGTGACAATGTTGGCAAGAAATAAACCTTGATCTTCTTGGAATTCTTGAGAGTGTTCTTGGATGCTTGAAATGCTTAATTAAGGAGCAAATTCGTCACTTGGGGAGCTTAAGATTGATCAAAATTCGGACCGAAATTCGGACCTTTAACCAAGAGGTGAGGATGGCTTTATATAGTGAACTGATGGAGGGATCAGACGACTGAGATTGGATGAGGCGAGGATGGCCGCCTGGCCAAGATGGAGATTTGGGCGGATGTGGCCGCGTGGCCAAGGTCGAGCCATAGGCAAATGTGGCCGACGCTTGCCAAGAAGCTTTTGACCAAGTGAAGCATTACTTGACATGCCCTCCAGTCTTGGTTCCACCTCACAAGGAGAAGCCTCTCTTGCTCTACCTCACAGTGAATGATGAAGCCCTTGGGGCTATGCTAGCATAAGAGCAACGAGACTCCACAAAGGAGAATGCTATTTATTTTGTCAGTCGCCGATTTCAAGGAGGCGAAAAGAACTACTCCGTCTTGGAGAAGTCATGTGCAGCACTGGTTTGGGTTACTCAAAAGCTCAAACATTACATGGAAGCCTTACCAATCAAGCTAGTAGCAAAAGTGGACCCGCTCTGCTACATCTTCGAGAAGCCATTCATGTCAACAAGGATAGCCAAGTGGTACTTTATGCTCGCCGGCTATGATATCACTTACGTCACACTCAAATCCATCAGGGGGAAAGTGTTCAGTGATCAGCTTGCTGAATTTCCGTGTGATGAAGTGAAGGGGGAGGACTTACAGTTTCCAATGAGCACTTGGTTTGCACTACAACTAAGGAAAATAAATGGCAACTTTTTTTTGATGGCGCAGCCAATAAGCACGGTTATGGGAAAGTAATGTTGCTTGTCGATCCAAAGGACATCTACACTCCAATCGCAATCCGTCTTGAATTCGAAGCTACCAACAATATTGCCGAATATGAAGCATGTATCGCGGGGCTAGAAGCAGCACTAGAAAGAAATGTCACGGAACTAGAAGTATTTGGTGACTCCCTGCTCCTTATCAATCAGACATCGGGTAAATGGCGAATCCAAGACCCGACCCTCCAATAGTATGGTCAACACCTCGAGGAGTTAGCTGAACAGTTCCAAGATATCACGTTCAATTATTTGCCGAGGGACAAGAACTGCTTTGCCGATGCTTTAGCCACCATATCCTCATTGGTTGAAATGCCCAAAGGAAAAATGGTGAAACCCTTCAAAATTTCAAGAAGGACCAGTCTGGCATACTGCATGAACATTGAGATCAATAAAGTCCAAGACAACCCCCCGTGGTACACAGACATCATGAACTTCCTCAACAGCGGCACTTTCCCCAAGAACGGCAATAGGAAATATCGAATAGCATTACAAAATCTAGCCGCCAGATATGTGTTGATTGGGAACCGAGTCTATAAGTGACATCATCAAGGGATCAATCTCTTATGTGCAAATGAGACCAAAGCTCAAGAAATCATGCACGAAGTCTATGAGGGCGAGTGCGGGCCCCACATGAATGGGATTATGTAAGCTAAGAAGATACTCCGTATTGGTTACTATTGGACTACAATGGAAAGAGACTGCATCGAGAAAGTCAAGAAATGTGCCAAGTGCCAATTCCACGCTAATCTATAACATGCTTCGCCTTCACAACTGTATAACATGACAACACCATGGCCGTTCTCTTGTTGGGGCATAGATATCATCTTAAAAGTCCATCCTACGGGAAGCAACGGACAATCATTCATTCTTGTGGCCGTGGATTATTTCACAAAGTGGGTCGAAGCACAAGCTTACCGGGTTCTCAAAGCCAAGAAAGTGGCTGAATTCGTGAAGAACAACATCATGTGCCGATACGGTATTCCTCATGAGATCATCTCCGACAATGGCTCTCACTTCGAGAAAGAAATGGATGCACTTTTGGTTGACTACAAAATTACCAAACACAAGTCATCCCCATACCGGCCCCAAGCCAATTGAGCGGTCGAAGCAGCAAATAAGACAATCGAGGTTATCATACGAAAAATGGCTTCAACAGGAAGGGATTGGCTCGAGAAATTACAACTAGCATTGTGGGGCTACCGCACGTCAATATGGTCAGCAACGGGATAAACTCCGTACTCATTAGTTTATGGTTCTGAAGCCGTACTCCCAGTGAACTCGAGGTTCCTTCTCTACGGGTCTTACTCGAGAACCAAGTCAACGAGGTTGATTGGATGCAAAGTCGATACGAACAACTAGCCCTACTCGACGAATTGAGGTTAAGAGCGTTTGAACGCACAAGGGCTTATCAACAAAAAATGGCAAGGGTTTCAACAAAAAGGTGAAGCCTCGAAATATCAAAGTGGGAGATTTGGTTCTAAGACAACATCCTCCCAATGCCATGAATCCCCTTGGGAAGTGGGGACCTCGATGGATCGGTCCTCGTGTGGTCAAAAAGATACTAAGCGGCGGTGCAGTCCGACTCGTAGACTTGGATGGTGATCAATTGCCAAAGGAGGTCAACCTCGACAAGCTCAAGAAGTTCTACGCTTAGCAAATGAAGACCATTAAAAAAAAAAAAAACGCTTGCTAGATTGAAAACCCGCAAGGGCGGCCTAGGCAAAAATTAGAGCAAGTGCAAAAAAGAAATCCGCTAGATTGAAAACCCGAAAGGGCGGTCTAGGCAAAAAACAGGGTGCACACAAAAAAATGGTCTTTATTTGTTTGAACTATGAAGACCTGAGCCTCTCTACGAGAGGAACGTAGGCAACCTTCGGGTGCAGTCTAAAACAATAATTTTTACTCAATCATGTCATAACAAAATGCAATTTTTATTCATCTCTCAAATCATTCTTGCCATTACAACGGAAATGTTGAGCAATAAAAGACATTAAAACATTAAATCCTAGCAAGTGGTCTATTTAATTGCAATCTTGGGGTACTAGGAAAAATCTAATTTCTTCTTAGCCTTTGAAGGGTCACCCGAACGGCTCTCAATCCTACTCTTCTTGGGAGGCCTAGGAACACTGAGACGGACCGAAACCTTCTGTGCAACAGAGCGCCTCCGAGCATAAAAGTTGTCCAAAGGAGTACCGAAAGGCTCAGCCAAGATATTGTTCGAATCAGCAGCAGCTTCCTTATACCTCAAAGCACTGCTAGGCTCAAAGTCCTTTCCTAGAAACCCAGTCCGAAGAGTGTCTATGTCGCGACCCCGGACCCCGCGGGCCCGAGACCGCGATCTGGACGTCGACTTAAAACAATAAACTCTAAAATACCGAAGTTAAAAATTCCATTTGATACCAAAAGGTGATGATCCAAAGTTTTACAAAACTAAGTTTGATAAAAACCAATTACAACTATCATAAACTTCCACAAGTTTATGCCCAACAAAATACAAATATACAATTCTTAATGACGTCATTGTTTGGTACAACTACCCCAAAAAGGTTACACATTTACATAATGTAAACCAACCTATAACAACCTTCCCCAAAAGAATGGATCCACACTCGACGTCTTCTTTCTCGTGATCAGCGAGACTAATCCTTAGCACCTGGGGGGGGTTTAAGGAAAAACAAAGATAAAAGAAAAGGGGTGAGATAAATCTCAATAAGTTACTAATGCAACTACATGACATGCTATGATGCACGAAGCGATAAGCAATAATAAATGTCACATAGCACATAGCATTTATCACATAACAGATAGCAGCGGAAATAAACACATAACAAAGGATATAGCCAAGGTTTTCCAAACCGATACATCCAAATAAAGGATCGCTGCGCAGCTTCAATAATCAACAAATCATCATCTTCATAATAGCATGAAAGCCGAAGAGAAAACCCCGGTACCGGAACCAATAACCGAATGAAGTGTCACAAGGGACGGGAGACATGCCACAAAGTCATGCTCCAAGTAAAGCTAAAATGCACACAAAGGAGCTAGCTCTTCTCACATCCAAGGCCAATCTGGAGGAGGGTAATAATGGGGCAAAACAATGGTCAACATCACAATGGACTTGGCCGTGCCATCATAATGTTTCGCATCGCCCAAACACACACAAAATACCAGCTGGACTTTAAAATAAATGCTAAGTAATAAATACTAGCTTAAATAAACAACTTAAGGTTCCAAAGTAGGGAACCAATCCAAATAAATCACCACAAAGGTAAACCAATCCAAACAACACATCAAGGATGAACCAACATTCCCAAAACGGTACTTAAATAAATTCCATATCATATTTATTCATATAAGAATCAATTCCACTTAATAAAGTGTTCCACGGTGTTATCTTAAGTTAATTAGAAGGAATAAACCTAAACTAGTTAAGCCTTAAGTCTTAAACCAAGCAAAAGGGCAAAAAACCCAAACAGGCGGGCGGGCGGGCGCCTAGGCATAGGCAGGCGGGCGCTTGTTTCAACAGAAGGTTTGGGTCGCTGGAAAAGGGGGTGCAGGCGGGCGCCTGGGTCAAGGCGGGCGGGCGCCTGGTCTGGATTCCAGCCGGGAAAACAGAGCTGGGTTCATTAAGTTCTTACCCATTTCTCACCACACTCAAAATCCAACACAATCAATCTCCCACCAAGCATAACTATGAACCACAACAACTTATAACTAGGATGAGGACCTAGATAACATCATTTATCAACTAAGATCAAGGTTTAATCCCAACTTTCATCAAATCACCATTTTCAACCAAAACTCAAAATAAATTCCCAATAAATTCCAAACTCAACCAAACTTCAAATATAATACATCAAGCATCATATAAACATGATATGAACATTTTAGCATCAAAATGGGGGAAAAGTAACTTACATGATAAATCTCAAAGATGACGGAATTCAATTCTTTTTTATTCTACGCGATCCTATCGACGATCTAAACAAGTTTCACGTTTTAAGAAATGAGAGATTATGAGAGGAAGATGAAGAAAATGAAGAGAGAAGGAAGAGGAAGAAAAACTTACCAAATGGAGGAGAGAGGAAGATGAGTTGCTGGGAGAGAGGAATGGGGGTGGAGTGTATGAGGGAGAAGGGAAGGAGTAGGGAGGGAGTAGGGAAATGATTTAAAAGATTTACACTTAGGCCCCCTCCACTACACTACACACAATTTCTACACTCCCTACTAACCATTAAGACCCAACAATACTACACTAGCACAAATGACCCAAATAAAATGCTAGACATAATTATTATGAAACATAAAATGCACACATAATTATTTAAATAAATAATAATTTAAATAAATAAATAAGCAAATAATTAAATAATAATCATTTAATTACTAATAAAATAGAACCTAGATTTCGGGTCGTGACATTCACTCCCCCTTAAAGAAAATTCGACCCGAATTTTAACGAGACTCACCTTAAACAAAAAGCCACGGAAATTTCCTCTCGATCTCATCTCGGAGCTCCCAAGTCGACTCCTCGATGTTATGATTCCTCCAAAGAACTCTAACCAACGCGATGCTTTTGCTCCTCAACTCTTGGACTTTAGAATCTAAGATCCGAACCGGTCGTTCCTCATAAGTCATATCGGGCTCAATATCCTCCGGTACCCTCGGTAACACGTGAGATGGATCATGAACGTACTTCCGAAGCATAGAAACGTGGAAAACGTTGTGCAACCGGTCTAAGGATAACGGTAACGCGAGTCGATACGCAAGAAGTCCAACCTTTCCCAAAATCTCAAACGGACCAATAAACCTCGGAGCCAATTTGCCTTTCTTCCCAAATCTACGAATACCCACCTTTGGAGACACTTTCAAGAACACCAAATCACCGGTCTAAAAGCTAAGATCTCGCCTTCGGTTATCTGCATAGCTCTTATGTCGACTCTGGGCTGTTTTCAATCTATCCCGGATAACTCTAACCTTTTCAACTGAATCCTGAAGCAATTCAATACCCACAATCTTCGCTTCACCGACCTCGTCCCAACAAATAGGCGTTCTACATTTCCTTCCATACAAGGCCTCAAACGGTGCCATCTCGATACTAGCCTGATAACTGTTGTTGTAAGAGAACTCCACTAACGGTAGGTGCGAATCCCAAGAATCAGAAAAGTCTATCGAACAAGCTCGCAACATATCCTCCAAAATCTGAATAGTCCTCTCGGATTGACCATCGGTCTGGGGGTGAAAAGCTGTACTGAATCGCAAATCTGTACCCAAAGCTTCCTGAAACGCCTTCCAGAATCTAGAAGTAAACCTCGGGTCTCGATCTGACACAATACTAACCGGAACTCCATGCAATCTAACAATCTCATCAATATAAAGGGTCGCAAGCTTCTCCATCGAATATCTGATGTCAATAGGCAAGAAATGGGCACTCTTGGTCAATCTATCCACTATTACCCAAACACTGTCATACTTCCTACGGGTACGAGGTAGTCCCGTAACGAAATCCATAGTCACATGCTCCCATTTCCACTCGGGAATCTCTAACGGCTGAAGTAATCCCGCGGGTCTCTGATGCTCGGCTTTGACCTGCTGACAAGTTAAACACCTCGATACATACTCGGCTATTTCCCTTTTCATATTAATCCACCAAAATTGTTGCTTCAAATCCTGATACATCTTCGTACTACCCGGATGAATAGTATACCTCAATTTGTGACCCTCATCAAGAACTCTCTGTTTAATTCCATCAACATCGGGTACGCACAAACGACCACGGAAACTCAAAACTCCACTCGGGCTCAACGAAAAATCCTCGAAATTCTTTTCCTTCAATTTACCCATTATCTTCACCAACTCGGGATCTTCTTTCTGTGCTTCCTTTATCCTCTGAATTAGGGTCGGAGATACCCTAATATTCGCAAAAATAGCCCCATGTCTCGATTCACGAGGAGACCAATCTCGAACATCCTCAAGCATTTTCCATTCTCGAACCATCATCGAAGCCACATAAGACTTTCTACTAATCGCATCGGCTACCACATTCGCCTTCCCTGGGTGATAAGAAATCGTGCAATCATAATCCTTCAACAATTCCATCCATCGACGCTGTCTATTATTCAATTCCTTCTGAGAGAATAGGTACTTCAAACTCTTGTGATCCGTAAAAATTTCAAACTTCGCCCCATAAAGGTAGTGTTTCCATTTGTGCAACGCAAATACAATAGCCGCTAACTCCATATCATGAGTCGGGTAATTCTGTTCACTAGGGGTCAACTTCCTCGAAGCATAGGCAATTACTTTCCCATTCTGCATCAACACACAACCCAAACCCTCTTTCGAAGCATCACTGTAAATCACTAGGCCATCGCTCCCATTAGGCAAAGTTAAGATCGGTGCGGTAGTCAACCTCTTCTTCAATTCCTCGAAACTCTTGTCACATTTCTCGGTCCACACAAACGGAACATTCTTCCGGGTCAACTGAGTCATCGGAGTAGCGATCCTCGAAAACCCCTCAATAAATCTTCGGTAATAACCGGCTAAACCCAGAAAGCTTCTAATCTCTGACACTGATTCTGGTCTCTTCCAACCCACTATAGCCTCTATCTTTGAAGGATCCACAGAAATCCCGTCTTTAGAAATCACATGACCCAGAAATGACATCTTCTCGAGCCAAAATTCGCATTTACTAAACTTCACAAATAATTTCTCCCTCGCAAGAACGGATAAAACTGTCCTCAAGTGTTGTTCATGCTCCTCTCGAGATTTTGAATAAACAAGAATGTCGTCGATGAAGACTACCACGAACGAATCAAGATAGGGATGAAAAACTCGGTTCATCAAATCCATAAACACGGCCGGCGCGTTAGTCAACCCAAACGGCATAACCAAGAACTCATAATGACCATAACGAGTGCCAAAGGCAGTCTTCGGAATATCCTCCGATCGAACCTTCAACTGATGGTACCCACTCCTCAAATCAAGTTTAGAGAAAACCACTGACCCTTGAAGCTGATCAAACATATCATCAATGTGCGGTAGAGGATACTTGTTCTTCACCGTGACCTGATTCAACTTCCGGTAATCGATGCACAATCTCAACGAACCATCTTTCTTCCGCACAAACAAAACCGGTGCTCCCCACGGGGAAACACTAGGGCGGATAAACCCTCGATCCAGTAACTCTTGCAATTGAACCTTCAATTCCTTCAACTCTGCGGGAGCTAACCTATAAGGTGCTTTCGAAATTGGAGCCGTACCCGGCAAAAGGTCTATACAAAACTCAATCTCACGATCGGGCGGCATATAATACTCGGTAGAGAAAACATCGGGAAATTCCCGAACTACCCGAACACTACCCAAACTAGGGGATTCTTTCCTAGTATCAAGAACACTAGCCAAATACCCCTCACAACCACTATGCAATAATTTTCTCGCTTTCATATAAGAAATTAAGCGAACCCTTCTACTCAGAGGACTAGCCTCAAACACAAATTTAGGCACATCGGGAATAGAAAAAGTAACAGTTTTCCTACGGCAATCAACGGAGGCATGAAACTTGCTCAACCAATCCATACCCAAAATGACATCAAAGTCTTGGATAGGAAGAATTACCAAATCCGCACAAAGGACACGACCACAAATAACCACATCACAAGCACGAAAGACTCGATCAGAAATCAAGCATTCTCCTATAGGGGTCGACACCTCTAGCACGTACGGTAAAGACTCGAATGCAGCATTTAACATGGAAGCAAATTGCACAGAAATGTATGAATGAGATGATCCTGGATCTACTAACGCTCGTGCGCTCACATTAGACACAAAAAACAATACCTCCAATAACAGAAGGATCATCGGTCGCTTGTTGTTGATTCATGGGAAATACTCTTCCTTGGACTTTGGGCTTCCCGGTAGCATCCCTTTTCTGACCTTGATTATTACCAACTCCTGACCCGGATGCTTGTCCTCTACCTCTCGGGCAATCTTTTACAAAGTGACCCATTTGACCACAATTGCTGCACCTTCCTTGCTTCTTCCAACACCGGTCCTCAGAATGACCTTCCTTTTGACAATACGAACAAAGCCTCCTAATTTGGCTCCCTTGGTTCCCGGAAGTGGTACCCGGGTTCCTTGGGGCTGGTTGCCCTCGGAACTGAGATTGTCCCCCAAAGTTACCTCGATTATCAATTCTTGGTTGTGACTTGCTCTGCGCTCCTTGCCTACTCGGGTTGGCCACCTCGGTCTTCCTCTTATGTTCCCCAATATCTTGCTCTATCAAATAGGCTCGGTCCACCGCATCTTGGAAAGTCACAATCCGTTGGGCAGTAAGTTGAGTACGGATGGAGGTCTTCAATCCCCGAATGAATCTCATAGCTTTTTGTTCCTCGGTCCTCACCAAATAGTCGCAATAGCGGGCTAATTCTATGAACTTAGCCGAGTATTGTGCTATAGACAACACACCTTGCTCCAGGTTGAGTAGCTCGATCTCCTTTCGGTTTTGATCAACAACCGGAATGAAATGCTCCTTGAATTTGCGCACAAACAACTCCCACGCATACACCGTGTGAGTATCATCCCAACTAGCTTTAACACCCTTCCACCAATGCTCGGCGGCACCCACATGCTTATAAGCCGCAAACCGGACCTTGTCCTCATCCGTGCAACCAAATACCTCATAAATCTTCTCCATCGACTCAATCCATAACTCAGCTTTCCTTACATCGGGTTCCCTATTGAATTCAACCGGTTTCAGTTTGAGAAATTGTTCCAATCCATAGCGGGGTGGTGCTTGTTCTACCCTCGGACCTTGATCATGTATGGCCTTCATGGCCGCCTCGAACATGCCTTGGAACATGGCACGGGCTTCTTCCCTTGTATCATTCTGATTCTGTACCCCACTAGTACCTCCTCTGTTTCTTCTTCCAGACATTGTGAGTAATTATCTGCATAAGACATCAACCGTTAATCACTCCGCACACTACTACCCACCTAGGTCATACTAATCCACCTAGACTTATACATAGAGCTAATGCCATAGCTCTGATACCAACTGTCGCGACCCCGGACCCCGCGGGCCCGAGACCGCGATCTGGACGTCGACTTAAAACAATAAACTCTAAAATACCGAAGTTAAAAATTCCATTTGATACCAAAAGGTGATGATCCAAAGTTTTACAAAACCAAGTTTGATAAAAACCAATTACAACTATCATAAACTTCCACAAGTTTATGCCCAACAAAATACAAATATACAATTCTTAATGACATCATTGTTTGGTACAACTACCCCAAAAAGGTTACACATTTACATAATGTAAACCAACCTATAACAACCTTCCCCAAAAGAATGGATCCACACTCGACGTCCTCTTTCTCGTGATCAGCGAGACTAATCCTTAGCACCTGGGGGGGGGGTTAAGGAAAAACAAAGATAAAAGAAAAGGGGGTGAGATAAATCTCAATAAGTTACTAATGCAACTACATGACATGCTATGATGCACGAAGCGATAAGCAATAATAAATGTCACATAGCACATAGCATTTATCACATAACAGATAGCAGCGGAAATAAACACATAACAAAGGATATAGCCAAGGTTTTCCAAACCGATACATCCAAATAAAGGATCGCTGCGCAGCTTCAATAATCAACAAATCATCATCTTCATAATAGCATGAAAGCCGAAGAGAAAACCCCGGTACCGGAACCAATAAGCGAATGAAGTGTCACAAGGGACGGGAGACATGCCACAAAGTCATGCTCCAAGTAAAGCTAAAATGCACACAAAGGAGCTAGCTCTTCTCACATCCAAGGCCAATCTGGAGGAGGGTAATAATGGGGCAAAACAATGGTCAACATCACAATGGACTTGGCCGTGCCATCATAATGTTTCGCATCGCCCAAACACACACAAAATACCAGCTGGACTTTCAAATAAATGCTAAGTAATAAATACTAGCTTAAATAAACAACTTAAGGTTCCAAAGTAGGGAACCAATTCAAATAAATCACCACAAAGGTAAACCAATCCAAACAACACATCAAGGATGAACCAACATTCCCAAAACGGTACTTAAATAAATTCCATATCATATTTATTCATATAAGAATCAATTCCACTTAATAAAGTGTTCCACGGTGTTATCTTAAGTTAATTAGAAGGAATAAACCTAAACTAGTTAAGCCTTAAGTCTTAAACCAAGCAAAAGGGCAAAAAACCCAAACAGGCGGGCGGGCGGGCGCCTGGGCATAGGCAGGCGGGCGCTTGTTTCAACAGAAGGTTTGGGTCGCTGGAAAAGGGAGTGCAGGCGGGCGCCTGGGTCACGGCGGGCGGGCGCCTGGTCTGGATTCCAGCCGGGAAAACAGAGCTGGGTTCATTAAGTTCTTACCCATTTCTCACCACACTCAAAATCCAACACAATCAATCTCCCACCAAGCATAACTATGAACCACAACAACTTATAACTAGGATGAGGACCTAGATAACATCATTTATCAACCAAGATCAAGGTTTAATCCCAACTTTCATCAAATCACCATTTTCAACCAAAACTCAAAATAAATTCCCAATAAATTCCAAACTCAACCAAACTTCAAATATAATACATCAAGCATCATATAAACATGATATGAACATTTTAGCATCAAAATGGGGGAAAAGTAACTTACATGATAAATCTCAAAGATGACGGAATTCAATTCTTTTTTATTCTACGCGATCCTATCGACGATCTAAACAAGTTTCACGTTTTAAGAAATGAGAGATTATGAGAGGAAGATGAAGAAAATGAAGAGAGAAGGAAGAGGAAGAAAAACTTACCAAATGGAGGAGAGAGGAAGATGAGTTGCTGGGAGAGAGGAATGGGGGTGGAGTGTATGAGGGAGAAGGGAAGGAGTAGGGAGGGAGTAGGGAAATGATTTAAAAGATTTACACTTAGGCCCCCTCCACTACACTACACACAATTTCTACACTCCCTACTAACCATTAAGACCCAACAATACTACACTAGCACAAATGACCCAAATAAAATGCTAGGCATAATTATTATGAAACATAAAATGCACACATAATTATTTAAATAAATAATAATTTAAATAAATAAATAAGCAAATAATTAAATAATAATCATTTAATTACTAATAAAATAGAGCCTAGATTTCGGGTCGTGACAGTCTACCCAAGTGATACCACGGTAAAGGGTGCCAAACAGATAATCCAAATAACTCTCAGGGAGGAAAATGCTACCCCGATAAATAGGGACAGAAGCCCACCGATGACGGTCACCTCCCCAGGCTAATTGAAGCTCCCTCGAAAAGTCCGGACCCATATATGAGACTGGACGAAGCACCCCACTCCTAGGGAAGGGAATTATCTACTGACGGCCGAACTGCCTCAAAACCCGCTCCGGCTGGTAAAATAAAGAATCTCTTAGGCCGGGTAGGACCACATGTCCAAAACCCGAGGTCCACTACACAAAAGGATGAAGACCCCAAGAGGGAGGGCACCACTCAATTTCAGCCGATGCTCGAGAAGCAAAGAATTTCTTCCAACCATCCTCGGTTAAATCTCGGATCAGCAATTTTCTCCAGTGAACAGCAAAAGGAGACAGATCACCCTCTGAAGAATAAATCATAAAGTGTTCCTGGAGCCATATGGTCAGAATCAAGGGGCTTCCCTGATACATCTCACCCGTTCGGTGTAACTCATCAAGGCAGTGTAGGGTCTCCCCCACTATAAGAGGGATTATACTGAATTGTTGCTCCTTGGCCTGCAAGATAATCTCAGCCAACTTTGCATCCGCTGTCCCGAATGGTGTAACGAAAAGAACTTCACTGAAAAGACAAGCTGCCATGGCATTCCTCTTGAAAGACTGAACCGACATGTCCTTCGAATGCAAGCTGAAAGAGAATAAAGAATAGTTGGTCCTCCCCTAAGGCACATCTGAATCAAAGTAAGATAGAAACTCCCACTAAAAGTAGGATGTCTCTCTCTCTCTCTTTCTCTCTCAAAAGTTAATGTCAATATCTCAGCTTTTCCTCTCCAAAGAGAATAAAGAATAGTTGGTCCGCAGTCAACTGTGCCCACACCCTGCAAAAGTCAACTGCAAGTGCAACTCCAAGCAGCATGCATCAGAATACAGCTTCAAAAAATAATTTGGTCCGCGGTGAACCACTCAAATCACCACCTCATCAGCAAAGTCTACTCAATAAATTCACATTCATCTCTAGTCCCCTATACGGACTCTAAATCAGTAGGCAGACTTTCGAGTCCCTCTAAATCAGCAGGCAGACTCTCAAGTCCCTCTAAATCAGCAGGCAGACTCTCGAGTCCCTCCAAATCAGCAGGCAGACTTTTGAGTCCCTCCAAATCAGCAAGCAGACTCTCGAGTCCCTCTAAATCAACAGGCAGACTCTCGAGTCCCTCTAAATCAGCAGGCAGACTCTCGAGTCACTCTAAATCAGCAGGCAGACTCTCGAGTCACTCTAAATCAGCAGGCAGACTCTCGAGTCCCTCTAAATCAGCAGGAAGACTCTCGAATCCCTCTAAATCACCAGGCAGACTTTTGAGTCCCTCTAAATCAGCAGGCAGACTTTCGAGTCCCTCCAAATCAGCAGGCAGACTTTTGAGTCCCTCCAAATCAGCAGGCAGACTTTTGAGTCCCTCTAAATCAGTAGGCAGACTCTCGAGTCCCTCCAAATCAGCAGGCAGACTCTCGAGTCCCTCTAGTCCCATATACGGACTCTAAATATTGGCCGTGGTGGGACGATTTCTATCACCGCACCCCTTCTTTCAGCAAAAGTCGCTCACACAGGGAGCGCACTTCTATCTCTTGTAATTCCAAGATTCTTGTTTTCATCGAGTCTTTGTATTTTTCTTGGTGATGTCCTCGGTGGATGTTTTGTTCTTTCGTCGACGTACTTTGCTTTGCAATCCATGTCACCGAGGGGATCTGTAGGCACCTCCGCCTTGGACCGCTCACCCCGATTGCACATTTGATTTTGTGTTTCTCCTTATTTTAAATATTTCTCGTTAGTTTCTGTTACTTCCGTTAAGTTCCTGACTGATCTCGTTAAGTTCAAGGACCAAACTGAATAACATTGCTGACTTTCTAGTCCATTTTGTCAAAAAGGCCATCTCCAAAGCACGCGCCTCCACCCTTTGGGGTCACAAACGCGTGCATCCCGCCACCAAGGCAGGAGGCACGCGCACCTGGGCGTCAGTTACAGATTTCTATCCAAGAATCCCTCCCTTGCTCCTTTTAACAGGATTTGCCCGGGAAACTAATCTTTGTGACTTGGTTTTGGCACCAAAAACACATCTCTTTTACCTATAAAAAACCCCTCTTCACCTCCATTTCAAAGAACTCTCTTTTTGGAACATTTAAAGGACTTCTTCCACTTTTTGAACACAAGAAAACTATAAAAAAAAATCACTTTCAAAGTATTCTCAAGGCATTTTCCTAAGAAGAACTTGGAGTCATTTTGAAGGATAGGTAAACAAGACTTTTCTTTCTCTCTTCTCTACTTCATCTCTCTTCTTCTCTTTTATTTCATCAAAAGTGCAATCACCCAAACATTTTGGGACATGACACCAACGATTACTTCATTTCATTGAAGCTAATCAAGGAGTTATCTCCCTACATTCAAAACACCCTTTTTAAAACCCCCCTTTTATTATAGTCAAGAATAGGAAGAATATTTTATTATTTATGTAGACTTTGATCAAGCAAGACCAACATTAGTTGGGCGAGATGGGTGTTTAAGTACTTCCCATCTCGTAACCTAACCCCCGAACCTCATAACAAGAATCTCTGTTTTCGTATCAAACTTAGGATAAATATTTGGTTTTTCTTATGTTCCTCTAAAACATAGGTGGCGACTCTAACAAATTAAAACACGGATAGACATCCTAGGGTAACTCGCGCGCTCTAGCCAAGTCGTGGCCTCCCGGGGTATCTACATGTTCCCTCATCACTTTGTTCCCGTCCAATTCGTTTGGGGAGAAACTGATTACCTCTTCTCCTTTATGGATCCACGAGGGAATGTGATACACCTTACTAAGCTCGTGAATCTGTTCTTTCAACTTGGTGTTTAAGGGGATCTCCTCTCGTATGACTCCAATCAATTTGGCTCTGGGAGGCCTATCTCCTTGTTCTTCCTCATTCCCTTCTTCCCTCGGGCGCTTGTTGTCTTTTTTTCATGACATATCGGTCCATCTTCCCTTGGTCAATCCACTTCAGTATCATCTTTTTCAAAGCAAAACAATTTCTGTGTCGTAACCATTGTCTCTGTGGTAGGCACAGTATAGACATGCCCAGGCGGTTCACATTACCCGGCAAACCGGCGGGTCTAAACCAGCGGCAAAACCGGGAAAACCGCCGAACCGGAACCGGACAAAAAAAGGTAAACCGTGAACCGGCGGTTCACGGTTTAAAGTGGGTTGAGGCCTATGAACCGACGAATAAACCGGCGGGTCATGAACGTTCATGAACCGCCGGTTTATTCGTCATTACCGTTGGAAAGTTTGAATTTTATAATAAATTGCAACTGCCCGCCTTGAATTTTGCAATAAATTGCAACCTCCAGCCCCCCGCCTTTAATTCCTATTTGAAACTTAACCAGCCTAACGGCTGGACCATTTAAAAAAAAAAAAAAAAAAAAAAAAAACCTTCCAACCAGATTTAAGTATAAATACCCCCCCCCTCCTCACTATTTTTTCACAACAGCTCAAAAACTCTCTCTCACACTATTAATCACTCTCTAAAATCAGTCTTGAGAACTTCGTTAGTTTTTCCGTTAAATATCTGACGGAAATCGCTTTCTTTTTAACTTTCAGCCTATATTTAAGCCTTTTTCTTCCATTTTCAGCCATTTTCTTCCATTTAAGCCCTTTTTCTCTCATCCTTTGGTTAATATGGATCCAAACCATGGAAAAAATATTGTTAATGAAGGTGAAGAACAATGGGAAGCATATAATCCATTCCTTTTCGCGAATGATTTCAACGCTAATGAAGTCATTCAAAATATAGAAGATGAGGGTGAATATGAAGATGAAATTCGTGAGATCGAACGTCCATTCGTTGCACCAACCCCACCACCACCAACCACAGCCACGCAAGAAAGTGTTCAAATTGGAAGTGGAAGGGGTCGGGTTCCACGGGGAGGAGGTAGAAGTCGAGGTGGAAGGGGACGGGGAGTTGGAGCAAGGGAGCCTAAATCCGATATAATGACGATCCATTTTACCAAAAAGCCCGTGGAAGGCACCGAAAATCAATTCACTCTTCATTGCAACTATTGTTCGCATTTTCTCAACTTCAAAATAGGTGATGGATATGGAAATGCAAGAGGCCACTTAAATAGGAACCATAAAGATAAGGCGGAGGCGGCATGGCAAAGGTCACAAACTCAATTACAATTCACTCCACAATCTTCACAAGGCATGTCTTCTCCTACTTTATTCAAGTTTAATGCTACTAAATATAGGAAAGGTTTAGCCAAATTAGTTAGTGGCAAAGGTCTTTCATTTAGTTTTGCTAGTGATAAGCTATGGGAGCTTTTTGCAAAACTTTGTCTCAATCCCTCCGCCCAAAGAGTACCACGTCAATCTCTCACACGTGATGTTGCTACGGTTTGGAGGGACTATAAATTAGCCTTGATGAAAGATTTTTCAAAAATGGAAAATAAAGTCTCAATTTGTTCGGATATTTGGAGTGATCCGTGGCAAAATCATCATTATATGGGTGTTACATGTCATTGGGTGGACAATTCATGGACAATCCAAAAAAGGCTAATTGCATTTCGGGACTTTGATACTGAACATAATGCTACTAATATTGCAAACAAAATTCTCACCATTTTAAATGAGTATAATATGGTTGGAAAAGTTTTTTCAATTGGTTTTGATAATGCAAGTGCCAACACGGCAAGTTTACCCGAGTTAATTACATTTTGTCAACCGTCAATTGGTGGGAAATATTTTCATGTTAGATGTATTTGTCATATTTTAAACTTGTGTGTTCAAGATTTTTTAAATGCCATGAATACCACAATCCATCCCATTAGAGATGCAATTTGCCATATTGGAAGATTTGCTACCACTCAAAACAAATGGCTCCGATTTTGCAAGAGCAAAGGCATTACGGAAAGGAGATTTGCTCCCGATGTTACACATAGGTGGAATTCCACCTATAGATTGTTGTCTCAATCGATGGATTACAAGGAACCGGTATGTCAATTCTTGACTAGCATAAACTATCGGGAGACATTATTTCCATTTCAATGGGATGCTTGTGAGAATGTCTTGGAAGTTTTGAAGGTGTTCAAAGATGCTACGGTTGCGTTGTCGGGTATTTATTACCCTACTTCAAATGAGGTTTTGGATCAATGCATAAATGTTGCGATGGTGTTTAGCGAATTTTGGAATGATGATCAAATGGGTTCCGCCGTAAGGGAAATGAGGGGGAAATGGGAAAAATATTTCAAGGATATACCAATCCTATTTTTGGTAGCTAAAGTGTTTGATCCAAGAGTTCGATTGGTTGGGTTAGAAGATATGTTGACATTGTATTATGATTATATGTATCATGAGCAAGGTGAAGGGGCTTCCAATGATGTGATTGCGGCTATTAAAAGAAATGTCGAAAGGGATTTATGCGCTCTTTACAAGGAATATCAAACCACTCCCGATTCTATTGTTCCTAGAAGTGGTGTTGGAGTAGATGTCGGATGTGGAGTTGGTCGACTTGGAAAAAAGATTTGGAGTGAAAAAGTGTATGGCACGACGAACAAACGTCCTAGAGCTTCCTCGTCTTCTTCTAGCATGCCGATTGAACTAGAGCAATATTTGGGGACAACTTTTGAATAATTTGGAGAAAATTTCAACCTTCTAAGGTGGTGGTCAAGAAGGGCGACATCGTTTCCTATACTTGCAAGAATGGCAAAGGAAGTATTTGCATCTCCGGCTTCAACGGTGGCGGTAGAGCAAATATTTAGTATTTCGGGAAATGTTTTGGATCCACAACGTTCAAGGCTAAATGTGGAGAATTTAGAAAATCAAATGTGTGTTGGGGATTCTTATAGGGCGGAAATTCGGGATCAAGAAGAAAGATGGTCAAGTGATGAGGATGCATATTTTGATGGGGGACTCATTGAAGAAAATGTGGGATCAAGTGGTCAAGAAGGTGTAGAAGAAAATGCACCGATAGTTTATGGACTGAGTTTAATTTTTTATTGTAATCTAGTATTTAGGATGAGGTAAGGCTCCTAAATGTCCTCCCTTAATTATAAAAGGGTAAGGTTGGTTGTCCACCTCTATGTAATTTTTATTTGAATTAACAAAATTAAAAGGGTCCCGTCCCCTTTTTTTCTATACATTATGTTTCTTGAGTTCTTTATGCAAAATACAATCAAAAAAGTTCTTTTTTTTAAAACTCGCATGATAACATGTTGTTAAAAAAATTCTGTAAAAAAAAAAAAAAAAAAAAAAAAAAAATCAGAAATATACTAAGCATATACACTGTCCAAAAAATAAAGGAAAAAAATTGGGACTTTTCTTTTTATATTTTATATTCAGCAGGCCCAACTCTCCCAAGCCCAAACCTGCGCATATGATCCAGCTTCCAGCCCAGTTCGGCCTTGCAGAGGTTAAAGCCCAGCCCAGCGTAAAAAAAAAAAAAAAAGAAAAAAAAAGAACAAACCGGATTGAACCGTGAACCGGCGGATCAACCGCCGGTTCATGAACCCGAACCGTAAACCGGATGTATACGGTTGATCACGGTTTATGAGTTTTGTCAACCGGCGAACCGCCGGTTCATGAACCGGCAAACCGCCGAATTCATGAACCGGGCATGTCTAGCACAGTACTTGCTGGTGTCTTTCGGATACTTGGGATTTTCTATGATTGGTTTAGGATTAGGAAGGTATACCAAGTTTAATATCTCTGAGATGGGCTTAGTGAAGGGGGTGAAGATCTCGGCTTTCTCCATTCCTTTGGTCCTGTTTTTCCCCCTATTTCCGCCTCCATTGGACCCTTGGGCTGAGTCCCCAGTGGTCGGCTTGGTTTCATGATCTCGATCTCTATCCCCATTACCAAATTTCAATTTTCTTTTTTCCTCCGTAATAGTTGTTGCATAGGCCACATGGTATAATTCTGACTTTGTTCGGGGCTCTCTTACCGACAACTTGTAAGTAAGGGCATCAGATCTTTGCTCGTTAGTAAAACACACTATTATTTCTCTGTCAGTGAGCCGTTCTTCAATGGAGTCAGCTAGGTTTCTAAATCTCTAGAAAAAATTCATGGTGGTCTCGTTTTTACCTTGCACCATATTGGCTAAGTCGGAGAGTCTTTTCTTTCTTGCTCTGGTAGTGGAGAAGTATTCCAGGAATCTCATTTTTAATCTAGAGAAAGAGTCGATGCTCCTCTTTTCTAGATCCATGAACCAAGACCTAGCTTCCCCTGTTAATGTGCTAGCAAAGGCTTTGCAAAGTATATCGTCTTTATTGGATACTAGAGCCATCGTGCCTTAAAAAGCCTGGAGGTGATCTAAGGCATTGGAGTTGCCAGAGTACCTGTCTAAATGGGGAGTTTTAATTGAGGGTTAGGTGGAGAGTCCCTTATCCACTGTGCGAAAGGACGCATCGCATCGTAATCATTCCTGGGTCTTCTCTGCCCTTGGTTCATCTCCACGTTCTCGAGCCTCTCTTTTAGATCCATTATGGTTCAATCATCAACTTCTGAATTATGATGAGAGCTCCTTTGTCTGTCTCTTCCCTTATCTCGGTTTCCCCCAGTAACTCGGCTTACCTCTAGGTTAGGGATAGGTTGTCTAGGCGGAGTACGGTGGGACGGTGCTGGCTTCGATAGAGACCGATGTCGATCATTATGACATCGTCTTTCTCCTAGATATCTTACGTCGGGAGATTGAGCTTCTTCTTCCCTCTTGTGATTTATCTGATTCCTTAAATCTCTTCCTTCTCGATTAATTAGGCACAACCGACCTTCAAGTCGGCTTGCTCTGTTCTCCAGTGGAACATCACGCGGATCCGGTCACGTCGGCCATCCGCACGTGGTATTTCCCTATGATGACTCCGTCTATCATCCTCGTGAGCTCCTTTAGTTCCAGGGGGATGGAGGAGAAGTGCCATAGAGTGCTCATGGTCATATTCCAGGAGGGCTCTTTGAGCATCATCCAATTGTTGGAGCGTTGTGAGGTTCTGTTGAAGCAATGCCATTCGATCTAAAGGTTGTGGTCTTGAGGGGCCAGCCTCGCTATTTTGAGGTCTTGTTTCCTCTCTCCTCCGTCGTCTATAAATTTGGGTAACCTTTGGCGGAGGTCCTCTTGAACGCGTATGCATGCCGCCCCCATAGGTTTGAGGCGGAGGTGGAGGGAGCCCTTGAGCTTGAGCAGCGTTGTTAGCCATGTTAGGTTATGGCGGATTGGGGTCGCCTTCCGGCGTTACGCTCGCTGCTTGACCTTCTGTTGGTATTTCACCCATGAGGAGATTGTGATTATCCAGACGAAAAGAGTTCTCCGATCGAATGTTTTCCCGGCAATGGAACCAAACTGATGCTGCAAGAAACGTACCGGATTAGCCTTCCTCAAACGGTTCGGATAATCCCAGCAAGAAGAACCTCCTCGTGCGGATCTACACACACGAAACAATAACACGTAAACTAGCCGGGGCTTCACCGGCGAAGGCCCTCCGGCGTGAGAATAAGAATATGCTTTATGAGATAAAACAGAGAGAAATTAATTGACCAGAGTAAGAGCCAAGAGAATTCGTTACCCGTTTGTCGTATGAGGGCCTGTTTATATAGGCGCTGGTGAATTAATACTGACTTGTTAAGGAAGTCATGGAGTCCTTTTTGGTGTAGAACTCGTATGTTAGGAAAGTAGAATCCTGATAAGGACTGTAATCATTGTTGTCTTGCAGAAGAGGTCTCCTCGTTAAGTAAGGATTCTCTTTGTTTGTATAGATATTGTACTCTGCTTATAGATCTTATGTTATATTAGGAATAGAACTTTGCCACCGTTATATTGGCATAAGTCGGCATGTGTACCTGACCTCGGCATGTGACCAGCCGAGATGAGCCTCAGTCCTTAATTCATGGGCTTAAGCCTGTATATGTCAAGGACCAATACATTGGTCGGTTTATGTCGTTCAAACATTTTTAAGAAAAATGCTTTATCATGGCAAATGTCTTCTTTTTTATGTGTGAGGTATTTTCAAAAATTTACCTCTTTTCTCTTCCTATTGATTTTTTTTTTCATACAAACCTTATAGTTTTGTTATTACATTTGTCCTTTTTCCCCAAGAATATTAGTATTATGTTTTGTATTTGTATGTTAAAAAATTACAATACAAGTATCTGTTAGGAAAATTCTACAAAAAAAAAAATTCGAATTACAGAATGGATAATAAATAAATAAATTAATAAACTAAAAATAAGTAAACAAAAACTAGACTGAATGTTTGTGCCGAGCCGTGTGTTGAACACACTGTCCTTAAGACTTATTCGCCCCCTCACCGTGAGTGCTTGAGGTTGTCGTCGGACGCTAGTCTCCCAGGATTACTCGCACGAACCGGATGCTTCCCTACACTAAGAGACTCTGGTGAATTGAATTCAGTGCCTGGATAGTATCACCACTGATGCAATGCAGGAGGCCAAAGGAGGAATGAACAAAATGCAACAAAAGAGAGGATGTGGAGAGATTGCCGAAAACAGTGTGTATCTTTCTGTATTTTCGTGTGTCTTCTTGAAGTAGTTTGTTGTTCCATTTATACTGTTTCAAGAGTAGTTCAACAGCCAAGAATTAATTAAAAAAGGATAAGCCTAATCCTTTCTTAATTACTGAGATAAGAAGATAAGGCTTGGCTTTTCACTTTGCATTCTAGTCAGATGGGATGAATCTGTTCTTGAGCAAAACTTTTGACTGTAAAATCAAAAAATAATTACAAAAGGTGAGCTAGCCCAGACAAGGAAAATCGGTGCTACAGTCGTGTCCGCAGGTCGCGTGCACACATGAATTCGATGGTCCCAAGCCAATTTGAGTCCATGATTTGCACCCCCCTGCGCGCGAGAGAGAGCCTCTACGCCATACAAGCTTGGACACTACTAAAGTGCCTAAGCATTTATACTAGCTTCCTTTCACATTTCTTTCCAATGTGGGATAAACCCAATATCCCCATTTCAACCCACCAACTTCAAGCCTTTGTATCTGTAGATACCCCGGGAGGCCACGGCTTGGCTAGAGCACGTGAGTTACCCTAGGATGTCTATCCGTGTTTTAATTTGTTAGAGTCGCCACCTATGTTTTAGAGGAACATAAGAAAAACCTAATATTTAGCCTAAGTTTGATACGAAAACAGAGATTCTTGTTATGAGGTTCGGGGGTTAGGTTAGGAGATGGGAAGTACTTAAACACCCATCTCGCCCAACTAATGTTGGTCTTGCTTGATCAAAGTCTACATAAATAATAAAATGTTCTTCCTATTCTGTTAAAAGGAGCAAGGGAGAGATTCTTGGACAGAAATCTGTAACTGACGCCCAGGTACGCGCGCCTCCTGCCTTGGTGGCGGGATGCGCGCGCTTCTGACCACAAAGGGTGGAGGCGCATGCCTTGGAGATGGCTTCTTTGACAAAATGGACTAGAAAGTCAGCACTGTTATTCAGTTTGGTCCCTGAACTTAACGAGGTCAGTCAGGAACTTAACGGAAGTAACAGAAACTAACGAGAAATACTTAAAATAAGGAGAAACACAATATCAAATGTGCAATCGGGGTGAGCGGTCCAAGGAGGGGTGTCTACAGAGCCCCTCGGTGATGTGGATTGCAAAGCAAAACGCGCGACGAAATAACAAAACATCCGCCGAGGACATCACCAAGAAAAAAGCAAAGACTCGATAAAAACAAGAATCTTGGAATTACAAGAGATAGAAGTGCGCTCCCTGTGTGAGCAACTTTTGCTGATAGAAGGGGTACGGTGATAGAAATCTGCCCACTGCGGCCAATATTTAGAGTCCGTATAGGGGACTAGAGGGACTCGAGAGTCTGTCTGCTGATTTGGAGGGACTTAAGAGTCTGCCTGCTGATTTAGAGGGACTCGAAAGTCTGCCTGCTGATCTGGAGGGCTCGAAAGTCTGCCTGCTGATTTAGAGGGACTCGAAAGTCTGCCTGCTGATTTGGAGGGACTCGAGAGTCTGCCTGCTGATTTAGAGGAACTCGAAAGTCTGCCTGCTGATTTGGAGGGACTCGAAAGTCTGCCTGCTGATTTGGAGGGACTCAAAAGTCTGTCTACTGATTTGGAGGGACTCGAGAGTCTGCCTGCTGATTTATAGGGACTCGAAAGTCTGCCTGCTGATTGGAGTTGCACTTGCAGCTGACTTTTGCGGGGTACGGCCACAGTTGACTACGGACCAACTATTCTGTATTCTCTTTTAAGAGGAAAATCCGAGATGTTGACTTTAACTTTTGAGAGAGAGAGAGAGCGAGACACATCCTAATTTTAGTGGGAGTTTCTATCTTACTTTGATTCAGACGTGCCTTAGGGGCAGACCAAATTAACATGCGCCCAACTGTGTGTTCAAGGGCAGAGATTGTTGTGGCTTTGATGAAGAATTTTGATCCTGTTGATTTCGGGAGTGTCCGGCCTTTGTTCCTGCATGATTTCTTCTCTTGACCAGGGCCTGTTGAGACATTTTTGAAATGATACACGGGCGCCTCGGCTGGTGGCTTCGGGACGCGCGCGCTTCCCAAGTGGGTGGCGGGAGGCGCGCGCATCTGGGGAGTGAATTTCGGGGCTTAACATTTGCTGGCCAAAATATCCCCAACAGCTATAATATCAGCCTCTGTTCGAACATATTCTTCCAACAGCTCTTTTCTGCCATTCTTGAACATCTTTTCTTGCTTGATTTTGTTCGTAATCCACCTTTTCCATGGCTTCCAATTCTTTCATTCTTGATACCAAGGTTGTTGGTGAGTATGAGAAAGATTTATCAACCTTTGTATACTCTTTCAAGACCCATCCCAAGAAGGATTTTGTCAAAGATTTTGGTTTCCAAATTCTCTTTACACTTCGGACTTTGAAGCCGGATTGGGACTTTTTGAAGGCTGCTGCAGCCTTTTAGGATTGTGATATTCACACTTTTAACTTTTTGGCGAATGAAATGGTACCAACTGTTGATGATTTTGGTGCCATTCTCGGTATGCCATTGGTAGGTCATATTGCCGTCCCCAAATACCATCGTGGCGTCATTGATTCTTGGTCTGACTTGTTAAACCTTCCTATTGGAGATGTGAGGAAGATGCTGCATGGTACCGTGGTAGATATAACTGAGTTGCCGATGTCTTTTAGCTTGCATTTGGAGGACATGTCGGTTCAGTCTTTCAAGAGGAATGTGTTGGTGTGTATGCCCTAGGCACGTTATTGGAACGTATATTTGTTATCGTTCTATTCATTTAATAAAGAGATGTTTGATTATTATTATTGTTACATGTTTTGTTTATAATAATCTCTGTCCCTAGTACTTATGAAGCACTAGTATATAAGTCTGAATAATCATGGGATGCTTATGTTAGACTTATGGGTACTTGTTTGGAACAAGGTACTGGACATGACCCGCTAGATGAGATTTATGTCATGGTCATTGTCATAAATAAATCTCATGTTAGTTATTTCATTTGAATCCTTCGACATGAAGTTATTATTGTCTTCCACTTGGTGAACATTATGTTTGACATATTCAAACGCTACCTTTAACCGGGTAGTTATAAAGGAAATGATCGGCATAATAGGATTCAAGTAGGGAAGAATAATAATCCAAATGGATTTGTCCCTCTTCGGAGAGATGTCAAGCTTAGGCCTCTCGTAGAATGATATTGATGAAAGTGTTTGTCCGAACCCAAATGGATTGATGAGATCAAGACATTTGAATCAATCAATATATTCGGGAACGAGAGAACATTGGACAAAATAAGTTGACTATGGACCATGACTTGTGTTCAATAGACGTCGTGGACAAAGGGATTGTGACTTGTACTATAAGGATAAACTTTGGGCTACAAAGTTATACTATTTGTGTAGTCATAAAAGGTTTGCTAGAATCTAATTATGACTTACGGGACTTGACTGGTAAAACCCGTTGGCAACTTAGTATAATCCTATTGGGTCACACACGCAGAACGGATGATTAAAAAGCTGAAAATAAAAGGAATACGGGAACAGCGACCGTACGGCGGCCAAGGAGGCGTACGCCTAGGATGGAGCCGTACGGCTCGTGTCCCAAATTGGTTCAGTTTTAGGAAATTTCTTGTGCACCAAGAAGTCCTAAACCCTACAGGAATCAGACCTACCCCAGTATAAATATGTGTGTCCGGGTTTTTGAGACCTAGTTGATGATTCAAGAAATCACAAAGCTTTCTTAGAGAGAGATTAATACACATATTAAGAGGGATTTATTATTCCAAAGAGAAGAAGGTGTTCTTCAAGTTTTCAAGCCAAAGGATCTAGCAATCAAGTCCAAGAAAGTGTTCTTGGATCCGTTCAAGTGTGGATCACCAATAGAGGATACTTTGCTTAGTATCTTAGTCCGTGATTGAAGATTTGAACTACAAGGGTTAGTCCTAATTTATCTTATGCTTTATAAATTATTGTTCTTAATGGATCTAGGCTAGGGTTTCTTCATGTTTAATTCCGCTATGCATGGAGGCTATAAAACCCAACAGTGGTATCAGAGCCCCGTTAATGATCAATAATTTTGAAAAATTGTCATGCTTAAAATTATTTAATTGGATTATTTGATTTGCATGATAATAATAAGATGAATATGTGATTGAGATTTATATGAGATATAAATAAAAAATAAAAAAATTGTATGCATGTTTATGAAGGGATATGTGATTATAATATTTATTGGATTCATATGTAGAATCGCATGCTTAGATTGTCAATTTATAATTTGATCATGCTTATTGATGATCTTGATCTAATTGATAAATTGAATAAATTGTTTATTGATGTTATTGATTAGATTTGTTCAAATTCGTAATCTGGAAATTCCTGTTTTGATAATCTGATTATGCATGAAATTGGAATTAGGGTTAATCAAATTTGTAAAATTTTTGAAGAATCTGACGATCTGATCAGAGGCAACGTACGGCGGCACAGAAGGCGTACGCCTGTCTGCATGCCGTACGGCTGCTGATCCGATTCCAGAACATGTTCTGTTTTCTGGTGTTTTCTGGATTTTGTAAAGAGTTTACAGAATTCAGATCTGAGTTAAATCTTTATTTCGGATGGCTGGTTTATGAAACCGTGTTTCCTGAAAATTGATGTTGACTCAAAACCTAGAATTGAATCTCTGTTTCAGGCTGGTTTATGAAACCGTGTTTCCTGAAAATTGATGTCAATTCAAGAAAGTCCAGAAAAATTGTGGGACTTAGAATCTAAAGGAGTTTAGATTGCTAAGGGTCTATAATAGATTGATGATACATGAAAAACGAGACGAAGAGAAAAGATCCATATAGAATTATGGTTGCATTTGACTTACGTTGCTACGAGGTCATGAAATGCTTAGTTCGGCCATATGGAATATTCTCATGAACTCTTGTATTTATGTGGATTCATGTAATTTAGAACTAAGAAATACTTGCTCGGAATTGTGGTTGCATTTGACTTAAGTTATTACGAGGTCATGGTATGCTTAGTTCGGCCGAGCAAAGTTCTTTGTTGGTTACTAAATTAAATAGGTATTCAGAATTTATCCCGTAAACTAACACAATTAAATCACATTAAAAGGCTTCAGTTAATTGATTAGATTAGTTAACTTATATGTGTGTTGAACCTTCATGATTAAAACTTAAGTTTTTGTGCTTATCCATGATTAAAACACTTGTGAATATTTGGGTAGTTTTATGTGGGCTCTGCCAAAGCGAGGTGCATTAATTCTATTCCATCTACGAGCAAGATGAGGAAAGAGTGATTCCTATATGTTTAAAATGGTTAGACTTAATTAGGCTATCAAAAGAGTTTTGGGCCTAAATGTCACGACCCGAAATCTAGGCTCTATTTTATTAGTAATTAAATGATTTTTACTTAATTATTTGCTTATCTATTTATTTAAATTATTATTTACTTAAATAATTATGTGTGCAATTTATGTGTTATAATAAATATGCCTAGCATGTTGTTTGGGTCATCTGGGTTAATGTAGTATTGTTGGGTCTTAATTGGTAGTAGGGAGTGTAGTATTGTGTGTGTGTAGTGTGAGAGAGGGGGCCTAAGTGTAAGCTTTTTAAAATAAACCCCCTACTCCCTCCCTACACCTTCCCTCACCTCCTTCTCCCCCTACACTCCATCTTCTCCCAGCCACTCTCTTCCTCTCTCTAACAATTTGGGTAAGTTTTCTTTCATTGCTTCTCTCTTCATTTACTCCTTCTTCCTCTCATTATTATTCATCCCTTAAAACGTAAACCTTGTTTAGATCGTCGATAGGATCGCGTAGAATCAAAAAGAATCGAATTCCGTCGACTTTCATTATTTTCAAGTAAGTTACTTTTCCCCCATTTTTATGCTAAAATGTTCATATCATGTTTAGATAATGCTTTATGTGTTATAATTGAAGTTTGGTTGGGTTTTGAATTTATTTGGAATTTTATTGAGTTTTGGGTAAAAATGGTGAAACTTGAATGTTGGTTTTGATTCTTGGTTTTGGTTTGTAAATGGTGTATTTGGATTCCCATATTAGTTATAAATGATGTTTGGGTACCTTAGAAATCTTGTAGGGAGTGTTGATTTTGAGTGTTTATGAATTTGGTATGAAATGGTAAGGAAATTTGGGAAACCCAGCTGCTGAATTCTTCCTAGTCCGTAGACCGGGCGCCCGCCCGACCCCCTCCAGGCGCCCGCCTACATACCCCTTTCTGAAGACCTGACCTTCTGTCGATTCAGGCGCCCGCCTGCCCTATTCCAGGCGCCCGCCCGCCCCCTGTTCCAGGAAATTGACCTTTTGCTTGGTTTAAGACTTTAAGGCTTAACTAGTTTAGGTTTATTGCTTCTAATTAACTTAAGATAACACCGTGGAACACTTATTTGATTGGATTTGATTCTTTTGTGAATAAATATGATACGGAATTTATTTAAGTACCGTTTTGGGAATGTTGGTTCATCCTTGATGTGTTGTTTGGATTGGTTTACCTTTGTGGTAATTTAATTGGAATGGTTCCCTACTTTGGAACCTTAAGTTGTTCATTCATGCTAAATTATTATTACTTAGCATTTATTTGAAAGTCCAGCTGGTATTTTGTGTGTGTTTGGGCGATGGGAAAGATTATAATGGCAAAGCCAAGTCCATTATAATGTTGACCATTGTTTTGCCCCCTTCTTTACCCCTTCTCCAGATTGGCCTTGGAAAGGATAAGTCAGCGTTCCTTTGTGAATGTATCTGGCTAGCGGGCATGACTTTGTGTCATGGTCCTTGTCCTTTGTGACACTTTTATGTTATTGGTTCCGGTACCGGGGTTTTCTCTTCGGCTTTCATGCTATTTTGAAGATGATGATTTGTTGATTATTGAAGCTGCGCAGCGATCCTTTATTTGGATGTTCCGGTTTGGAAAACCTTGGCTATATCCTTTGTTATGTGTTTATTTCCGCTGCTATCTGTTATATGATAATTGCTATGTGCTATGTGATAATAATTATTGTTTATTGCTTATTGCATCATAGCATGTCATGTAGTTGCATTAGTAACTTATTGAGATTTATCTCACCCCCTTTTTCTTTTGTCTTTGTTTTTCCTTAACCCCCCCCCCAGGTGCTAAGGATTAGTCTCGCTGATCACGAGAAAGAGGACGTCGAGTGTGGATCCGTTCTTTTGGGGAAAGTTGTATAGGTTGGTTTACATTATATCAATGTGTAACCTTTTGGGATATGTGTACCAAACATTGACGTCACTAGGAATTGTGTATATTTGTATTCTTGTTAGCATAAACTTGTGGAAGTTATGATAAGTTGTATTTGGTTTTTATCAAACTTGGTTTTGTAAAACTTTGGTTCATCACCTTTTGGTGTCAAATGAAATTTTTAACTTCAGTATTTCTGAGTTTTGGTTTTAGAGTCGACGTCCAGCTCGCGGTCTCGGGCCCGCGGGGTCCGGGGTCGCGACAGTTGGTATCAGAGCTATGGCATTAGCTCTAAGTATAAGTCTAGGTGGATTAGTATGACCTAGGTGGGTAGTAGTGTGCGAAGTGATTAACGGTTGATGTTTTATGCAGATAATTGTTCTCAATGTCTGGAAGAAGAAACAGAGGAGGTGCTAGTGGGGCACAGAATCAGAATGATACAAGGGAAGAAGCACGTGCCATGTTCCAAGGCATGTTTGAGGCGGCCATGAAGGCCATACATGATCAAGGTCCGAGGTTAGAGCAAGCACCACCCCGTTATGGATTGGAGCAATTTCTGAAGTTGAAACCGGTTGAATTCAATGGGGAACCCGATGTTCGGAAAGCTGAGTTGTGGATTGAGTCTATGGAGAAGATTTACGATGTGTTTGGGTGTTCGGATGAGGACAAGGTCCGGTTTGCTGCTTACAAACTTGTGGGAGCCGCCGAGCATTGGTGGAAAGGTATTAAAGCTACTTGGGATGATACTCACACGGTGTATGCGTGGGAGTTGTTCGTGCGCAAATTCAAGGAGCATTTCATTCCGGTTGTTGATCAAAACCGAAAGGAGATCGAGCTACTCAACTTGGAGCAAGGTGTGTTGTCTATAGCACAATACTCGGCTAAGTTCATAGAATTAGCCCGGTATTGCGACTATTTGGTGAGGACCGAGGAACAAAAAGCTATGAGATTTATTCGGGGATTGAAGACCTCCATCCGTACTCAACTTATTGCTCAACGGATTGTGACATTCCAAGATGCGGTGGACCGAGCCTATCTTATAGAGCAAGATATTGGGGAGCATAAAAGGAAGACCGAGGTAGCTAACCCGAGTAAGCAAGGAGCGCAGAGCAAGTCGCAACCAAGGATTGATAATCGAGGTAACTTTGGGGGACAATCTCAGTTCCGAGGGCAACCGATCCCAAGGAACCCGGGTACCACTTCCGGGAACCAAGGGAGCCAAATTAGGAAGCCTTGTACCTTTTGTCAGAAGGTAGGCCATTCGGAAGATAGGTGTTGGAAAAAGCAAGGCAAGTGCACCAATTGTGGTGAAATGGGGCACTTTGTGAGAGACTGCACGAGGTACCGAAGTCAAGCATCCGGGTCAGGAGTTGGTTTTAATCAGGGTCAGAAACGGGATGCCGCCGGGAAGCCCAAAGTTCAAGGGAAGGTTTATGCCATGAATCAACAACAAGCTACCGATGATCCATCCGTTATTGGAGGTATTGTTTCTGTGTCTAATGTGAGCGCACGAGCGTTAGTAGATCCAGGATCATCTCATTCATACATTTCTGTGCAATTTGCTTCCATGTTAAATGCTGCATTCGAGTCTTTACCGTATGTGCTAGAGGTGTCGACCCCTATAGGAGAATGCTTGATTTCTGATCGAGTCTTTCGTGCTTGTGATGTGGTTATTTGTGGTCGAGTCCTTTGTGCGGATTTGGTGGTTCTTCCTATCCAAGACTTTGATGTCATATTGGGTATGGATTGGTTGAGCAAGTTTCATGCGTCCGTTGATTGCCGTAAGAAAACTGTTACTTTTTCTATTCCCGATGTGCCTAAATTTGTGTTTGAGGCTAGTCCTCTGAGTAGAAGGGTTCGCTTAATTTCTTTTATGAAAGCGAGAAAATTATTGCATAGTGGTTGTGAGGGGTATTTGGCTAGTGTTCTTGATACTAGGAAAGAATCCCCTAGTTTTGATAGTGTTCGGGTAGTTCGGGAATTTCCCGATGTTTTCTCTACCGAGTATGATATGCCTCCCGATCGTGAGATTGAGTTTTGTATAGACCTTCTGCCGGGTACGGCTCCAATTTCGAAAGCACCTTATAGGTTAGCTCCCGCAGAATTGAAGGAATTAAAAGTTCAATTGCAAGAGTTGCTTGATCGAGGGTTTATCCGCCCTAGTGTTTCCCCGTGGGGAGCACCGGTTTTGTTCGTGCGGAAGAAAGATGGTTCGTTGAGATTGTGCATCGATTACCGGAAGTTGAATCAGGTTACGGTGAAGAATAAGTATCCTCTACCGCATATTGATGATTTATTTGATCAGCTTCAAGGGTCCGTGGTTTTCTCTAAACTCGATTTGAGGAGTGGGTACCATCAGTTGAAGGTTCGATCGGAGGATATTCCGAAGACTGCCTTTCGCACTCGTTATGGTCATTATGAGTTCTTGGTTATGCCGTTTGGGTTGACGAACGCGCCGGCCGTGTTTATGGATTTGATGAACCGAGTTTTCCATCCTTATCTTGATTCGTTCGTGGTGGTTTTCATCGACGACATTCTTGTTTATTCGAAATCTCGAGATGAGCACGAGCAGCACTTGAGGACAGTTTTATCCGTTCTTGCGAGGGAGAAATTATTTGCGAAGTTTAGTAAATGCGAATTTTGGCTCGAGAAATCTCAAAAGATGGGATTTCTGTGGATCCTTCAAAGATAGAGGCAATAGTGGATTGGAAGAGACCCGAATCAGTGACAGAGATTAGAAGCTTTCTTGGTTTAGCCGGTTATTACCGAAGATTTATTGAAGGGTTTTCGAGGATCGCTACTCCGATGACGCAGTTGACCCGAAAGAATGTTCCGTTTGTGTGGACCGGGAAATGTGATGTCACGACCCGAAATATAGGCTCTATTTTATTAGTAATTAAAGGATTTTTATTTAATTATTTGCTTATTTATTTAATTAAATTATTATTTATTTAAATAATTATGTGTGCAATTTATGTGTTATAATAATTATGCCTAGCATTTTATTTGGGTCTTAATTGTTAGTAGGGAGTGTAGCAATAGTGTTAGTAGTGTAGTGGAGGGGGCCTAAGTGTAATCTTTTGAAAACATCTCCCTACTCCCCTCACCTCCCTCACCATCTCCCTCACTCATCTCATTTTCCCAGCAACAACTCCCTCTCTCCCCTCCATTGGTAAGCATTTTCTCTTCTTTATCTTCTCTCTTCATTTTCTCTATCTTCCCATCATCTTCTCTCATTTCTTAAAACGTAAACCATGTTTAGATCGTCGATAGCATCGTAGGAAGCCAAAAGAATTGAAATCCATCAACTTTGAGAATTTGCAAGTAAGTTACTTTTCCCCCATTTTTATGCTAATATGTTCATATCATGTTTATATGATGTTTGATGAGTTATAATTGAAGTTTGATTGAGTTTTGAATTTGTTTAGAATTTATTTCGAATTTATTTGAGTTTTGGGTAAAATGGTGGATTGATGAATGTAGGATTTTGATTCTTGGTTTGGGTTGATAAATGTGTGGTTAAGGTCCCCTCTTGGGTTGAATGATGTTTGGGTACCTTGGAAATCTAGTGGGGAGTGTTGATTTTGAGTGTTTATGGTTTGGGTATGAATTTGGTAAGAAATGGTAAGAAAACATGAAGAACCCAGCTGCAGAGTTTCCCCAACCCGTAGACCAGGCGCCCGCCTGGGTTGGACCAGGCGCCCGCCTACATACCCGTTTCAATTGGCCAGACCTTCTGGTCATTCAGGCGCCCGCCTGCCTATGACCAGGCGCCCGCCCGCCCCTGTTCCAGGAATTTTACCTTTTTGCTTGGTTTAAGACTTAAGGCTTAACTAGTTTAGGTTTAATCCTTCTAATTAACTCAAGATAACACCGTGGAACACTTTAATGTGTGGATTTGATTCTTTTGTGAATAAATATGATGTGTAATTTATTTAAGTACCGTTTTGGTAATGTTGAGCATTTTGATGTGCGGTTTGGATTGGTTTACCTTGGTGGTAATTTAATTGGATTGGTTCCCTACTTTGGAACCTTAAGTTGTTTATTTAAGCCAGTATTTATTACTTAGCATTTAATTGAAAGTCCAGCTGGTATTTTGTGTGTGTTTGGGCGATGGGAAAGATTATAATGGCAAAGCCAAGTCCATTATAATGTTGACCATTGTTTTGCCCCCTTCTTTACCCCTTCTCCAGATTGGCCTTGGAAAGGATAAGTCAGCGTTCCTTTGTGAATGTATCTGGCTAGCGGGTATGACTTTGTGTCATGATCCTTGTCCCTTGTGACACTGTTATGTTATTGGTTCCGGTACCGGGGTTTTCTCTTCGGCTTTCATGCTATTATGAAGATGTTGATTGGTTGATTATTGAAGCTGCGCAGCGATCCTTTATTTGGATGTTCCGGTTTGGAAAACCTTGGCTATATCCTTTGTTATGTGTTTATTTCCGCTGCGATCTGATACATGATAAATGCTATATGCTATGTGATATTTATTGTTGTTATTGTCTATTGCATCATAGCATGTCATGTAGTTGCATTAGTAACTTATTGAGATTTATCTCACCCCTTTCCTTTTATCTTTGTTTTTCCTTAACCTCCCCCCCCCCCCCAGGTGCTAAGGATTAGTCTCGCTGATCACGAGAGCGAGGACGTCGAGTGTGGATCAGTTCTTTTGGGGAAGGTTATTATAGGTTGGTTCCCATTATGTAAATGCGTAACCATTTTGGGGTATTTGTACCAAACATTGACGTCATTAGGATTTTGTATATTTGTAATTTGTTGGGCATAAACTTGTGGAAGTTTATGTTAGTTGTAATTGATTTTATTAAACTTGGTTTTATAAAACTTTGGGTTATTACCTTTTGGTGTTAAATGGAATTTTTAAATTCAGTATTTCTGAGTTTCGGTTTTAGAGTCGACGTCCAGATTGCGGTCCCGGGGGCCGCGGGGTCCGGGGTCGCGACATGTGACAAGAGTTTCGAGGAATTGAAGAAGAGGTTGACTACCGCACCGATCTTGACTTTGCCTAATGGGAGCGATGTCTTAGTGATTTATAGTGATGCTTCGAAAGAGGGTTTGGGTTGTGTGTTGATGCAGAATGGGAAAGTAATTGCGTATGCTTCGAGGAAGTTGACCCCGAGTGAACAGAATTACCCGACTCATGATATGGAGCTAGCGGCCATTGTATTTGCGTTGCACAAATGGAAGCACTACCTTTATGGAGCGAAGTTTGAGATTTTTACGGATCACAAGAGTTTGAAGTACCTATTCTCTCAGAAGGAATTGAACAACCGACAGCGTCGATGGATGGAATTGTTGAAGGATTATGATTGTACGATTTCTTATCATCCGGGAAAGGCGAATGTGGTAGCCGATGCGATTAGTAGAAAATCTTATGTGGCTTCGATGATGGTTCGAGAATGGAAAACGCTTGAGGATGTTCGAGATTGGTCTCCTCGTGAATCGAGACATGGGGCTATTTTTGCGAATATTAGGGTATCTCCGACCCTAATTCAGAGAATAAAGGAAGCTCAGAAAGAAGATCCCGAGTTGGTAAAGATAATGGGTAAATTGAAGGAAAAGAACTTCGAGGATTTTTCATTGAGTTCGAGTGGAGTTTTGACTTTCCGTGGTCGTTTGTGTGTTCCGGATGTTGATGGAATTAAACAGAGAGTTCTTGATGAGGGTCACAAATCGAGGTATACTATTCATCCGGGTAGTACGAAGATGTATCAGGATTTGAAGCAACAATTTTGGTGGATTAATATGAAAAGGGAAATAGCCGAGTATGTATCGAGGTGTTTAACTTGTCAGCAGGTCAAAGCCGAGCATCAGAGACCCGCGGGATTACTTCAGCAGTTAGAGATTCCCGAGTGGAAATGGGAGCATGTGACTATGGATTTCGTTACGGGACTGCCTCGTACCCGTAGGAAGTATGACAGTGTTTGGGTAATAGTGGATAGATTGACCAAGAGTGCCCATTTCTTGCCTATTGATATCAGATATTCGATGGAGAAGCTTGCGACCCTTTATATCGATGAGATTGTTAGATTGCATGGGGTTCCGGTTAGCATCGTGTCAGATCGAGACCCGAGGTTTACTTCTAGATTCTGGAAGGCGTTTCAGGAAGCGTTGGGTACAGATTTGCGATTCAGTACGGCTTTTCATCCTCAGACCGACGGTCAGTCCGAGAGGACTATTCAGATTCTTGAGGATATGTTGCGAGCTTGTTCGATATACTTTTCTGATTCCTGGGATTCGCACCTACCGTTAGTGGAATTCTCTTACAACAACAGTTATCAGGCTAGTATCGAGATGGCACCGTTTGAGGCCTTGTATGGAAGGAAGTGTAGATCGCCTATTTGTTGGGATGAGGTTGGTGAAGCGAAGATTGTGGGTATTGATTTGCTTCGGGATTCAGTTGAGGAAGTTAGAGTTATCCGGGATAGATTGAAGACAGCCCAGAGTCGACATAAGAGCTACGCAGACAACCGAAGGCGAGATCTTAGTTTTCAGATTGGTGATTTGGTGTTCTTGAAAGTGTCTCCGAAGGTGGGTATTCGTAGGTTTGGGAAGAAAGGCAAGTTGGCTCCGAGGTTTATTGTCCCGTTTGAGGTTTTGGGAAAGGTTGGACTTCTTGCGTATCGTCTTGCGTTACCGCCATCTTTGGACCGGTTGCACAACGTCTTTCACGTTTCTATGCTTCGGAAGTATGTTCATGACCCGTCGCACGTGTTACCGAGGATACCGGAGGATATTGAGCCCGATATGACTTATGAGGAACGACCGATTCGGATCTTAGATTCCAAAGTCCAAGAGTTGAGGAGCAAGAGCATCGCGTTGGTTCGAGTTCTTTGGAGGAATCATAACATCGAGGAGTCGACTTGGGAGCTCCGAGATGAGATCGAGAGGAAATTTCCGTGGCTTTTTGTTTAAGGTGAGTCTCGTTAAAATTCGGGTAGAATTTTCTTTAAGGGGGAGTGAATGTCACGACCCGAAATCTAGGCTCTATTTTATTAGTAATTAAATGATTTTTACTTAATTATTTGCTTATCTATTTATTTAAATTATTATTTACTTAAATAATTATGTGTGCAATTTATGTGTTATAATAAATATGCCTAGCATGTTGTTTGGGTCATTTGGGTTAATGTAGTATTGTTGGGTCTTAATTGGTAGTAGGGAGTGTAGTATTGTGTGTGTGTAGTGTGAGAGAGGGGGCCTAAGTGTAAGCTTTTTAAAATAAACCCCCTACTCCCTCCCTACACCTTCCCTCACCTCCTTCTCCCCCCTACACTCCATCTTCTCCCAGCCACTCTCTTCCTCTCTCTAACAATTTGGGTAAGTTTTCTTTCATTGCTTCTCTCTTCATTTACTCCTTCTTCCTCTCATTATTATTCATCCCTTAAAACGTAAACCTTGTTTAGATCGTCGATAGGATCGCGTAGAATCAAAAAGAATCGAATTCCGTCGACTTTCATTATTTTCAAGTAAGTTACTTTTCCCCCATTTTTATGCTAAAATGTTCATATCATGTTTAGATAATGCTTTATGTGTTATAATTGAAGTTTGGTTGGGTTTTGAATTTATTTGGAATTTTATTTGAGTTTTGGGTAAAAATGGTGAAACTTGAATGTTGGTTTTGATTCTTGGTTTTGGTTTGTAAATGGTGTATTTGGATTCCCATATTAGTTATAAATGATGTTTGGGTACCTTAGAAATCTTGTAGGGAGTGTTGATTTTGAGTGTTTATGAATTTGGTATGAAATGGTAAGGAAATTTGGGAAACCCAGCTGCTGAATTCTTCCTAGTCCGTAGACCAGGCGCCCGCCCGACCCTCTCCAGGCGCCCGCCTACATACCCCTTTCTGAAGACCTGACCTTCTGTCGATTCAGGCGCCCGCCTGCCCTATTCCAGGCGCCCGCCCGCCCCCTGTTCCAGGAAATTGACCTTTTGCTTGGTTTAAGACTTTAAGGCTTAACTAGTTTAGGTTTATTGCTTCTAATTAACTTAAGATAACACCGTGGAACACTTATTTGATTGGATTTGATTCTTTTGTGAATAAATATGATACGGAATTTATTTAAGTACCGTTTTGGGAATGTTGGTTCATCCTTGATGTGTTGTTTGGATTGGTTTACCTTTGTGGTAATTTAATTGGAATGGTTCCCTACTTTGGAACCTTAAGTTGTTCATTCATGCTAAATTATTATTACTTAGCATTTATTTGAAAGTCCAGCTGGTATTTTGTGTGTGTTTGGGCGATGGGAAAGATTATAATGGCAAAGCCAAGTCCATTATAATGTTGACCATTGTTTTGCCCCTTCTTTACCCCTTCTCCAGATTGGCCTTGGAAAGGATAAGTCAGCGTTCCTTTGTGAATGTATCTGGCTAGCGGGCATTACTTTGTGTCATGGTCCTTGTCCTTTGTGACACTTTTATGTTATTGGTTCCGGTACCGGGGTTTTCTCTTCGGCTTTCATGCTATTTTGAAGATGATGATTTGCTGATTATTGAAGCTGCGCAGCGATCCTTTATTTGGATGTTCCGGTTTGGAAAACCTTGGCTATATCCTTTGTTATGTGTTTATTTCCGCTGCTATCTGTTATATGATAATTGCTATGTGCTATGTGATAATAATTATTGTTTATTGCTTATTGCATCATAGCATGTCATGTAGTTGCATTAGTAACTTATTGAGATTTATCTCACCCCCTTTTTCTTTTGTCTTTGTTTTTCCTTAACCCCCCCCCCAGGTGCTAAGGATTAGTCTCGCTGATCACGAGAAAGAGGACGTCGAGTGTGGATCCGTTCTTTTGGGGAAAGTTGTATAGGTTGGTTTACATTATATCAATGTGTAACCTTTTGGGATATGTGTACCAAACATTGACGTCACTAGGAATTGTGTATATTTGTATTCTTGTTAGTATAAACTTGTGGAAGTTATGATAAGTTGTACTTGGTTTTTATCAAACTTGGTTTTGTAAAACTTTGGTTCATCACCTTTTGGTGTCAAATGAAATTTTTAACTTCAGTATTTCTGAGTTTTGGTTTTAGAGTCGACGTCCAGCTCGCGGTCTCGGGCCCGCGGGGTCCGGGGTCGCGACACTAAAGCACAAGATGAGATTAAAACATGCTTTTGGAAATTAGATTTCTAAAAGGATCTCATAAAAGATCTAAGAGTCATATATGATATGATTGACAAGAGTTGTCTACCTAATTAATTTGATTTTGAGCAGTATCGCCAAAGCGGACTTAAAATTAAATTAAAGTTGGATCTTAGCCCATTGAATTGTTAAAATCTTGCATAATTGTAGAAAATGACAACAAACACACAATCAATTTCATTGCGAACAATCCTTGAGAAGGAAAAGCTTCAAGAGAGTGGTACTAACTATATGGATTGGATCCGTAGCCTAAGAATTGTTCTAAGGCAAGAAGACAAGTTGTACATTATTGATGCGCCCCTCCCTGAAGAACCCCCTGCTACTGCCTCACGGGCAGATAAGGACGCTCACAAGAAACATAAGAATGATTCTAGAGATGTGAGTTGTCTGATGCTCTCGACCATGTGTTCTAAACTCCAACAAAGTTTGGAACTTTTGGAAGCCTATGAGATGGGCATGGAGTTAAAAGACATGTTCCAAGAGCAAGCAAGACAAGAAAGGTATGACACGATTGTTGCATTCGCATCTTGCAAGATGTCTGAAGGGAAACAAGTCAGTCCTCACCTTCTTAAATGAAGGGTTATGTTGAGCATCTTGAGAAACTTGGCTATCCAATTCCGTTGGAGATATCCACGGATCTCATTCTTAATTCATTGCCTAAGAGTTATAATCATTTTGTGATGAATTTTAACATGCATTCAGTGAATAAGAGTCTCTCCAAGTTGCATAACATGCTAAAAACTACGGAGAAGAAGATAGGGGAGAAGGGTTCTCCCGTGCTCATGATAAATCATGGAAAGGGCAAAGGTGCCAAGGTAAGGGGTAAGGAAAAGGTTCTCAAACCCAAGATTAGCAAGACAAAAGTTGTCAAGGCTAATGAGGCAAAACCTGATACTCAAAAGGATGCGATTTGCTTCCACTGTCATGAATAGGTCATTGGAAGCGTAATTGCAAGGCTTATAAGGAAGAGCAAAAGAAAAAGAAGGGCAGTGGGACTGCATCGACTTCTGGTATCTATATGATAGATATACTCCTTTCTACTACTAGTTCTTTGGTATTGGATACCGGATGTGGATCTCACATTTGTTTAAATGTGCAAGCACTAAAGAATAGGAGACTACTTAAAGATGGTGAAGTGGACCTACGCGTGGGAAATGGAGCAAGAGTTGCTGCATTAGCCGTAGGAACTTATGAAGTTATTTTACCTACAGATTAATACTTGTTTTGAACAATTGCTATTATGCACTGGATTTAAGTAGGAATATTATTTCAATTTCTTGTTTGGATAAAGAAGGATTTAAATTTCTTATTGAGAATAAGAAGTTTTCTATTTATTTAAATGATATGCTTTATGGTATTGCAAGTTCATTTAATGGTCTTTATATCCTTGATGTCAAGAATGAAAATAATGTCTATCATATAAATAAGAAATCTAAACCTAATGATGTAAATCATACTTACCTGTGGCATTGCCGTCTTGGTCATATTAATGAGAAGCGTATCTCAAAACTTCATGGGGACGGACTTTTAGGATCACATGATCTTGAATCATATGATACTTGTGAGTCGTGTCTTCTTGGAAAAATGACTAAGATACCTTTTACTAAGAGTAGTGAAAGGGCAAGCGATTTATTGGGCCTTATACATTCCGATGTATGCGGACCATTAAGTAGAAATGCTAGGGGAGGATTTCAATACTTCGTAACATTCACCGATGATTTAAGTAGATATGGATATATCTATTTAATGAAACACAAAAGTGAAGTATTTGAGATATTTAGAATATTTCAAAATGAAGTACAAAATCAACTTGGCAAAACTATTAAGGCACTTCGATCAGATCGAGGAGGTGAATATTTAAGCCAAGAATTTGATGATCATCTAAAGAATTGTGGAATAGTCTCACAATTAACTCCACCCGGAACACCACAATGGAATGGTGTGTCCGAGAGGAGAAATCAAACTTTATTAGATATGGTTCGATCTATGATGAGTCAAGTTGATCTTCCATTATCCTTTTGGGGTCATGCATTAGAAACCGCTGCATTCACACTAAACAGAGTTCCAAGTAAATCGGTTCAAAAGACAGCATATGAGATATGGAGTAGAAGGAAACCTTGTGTTTCTTTCATAAAAATTTGGGGTTCTGAAGCTTATGTAAAGAAACTTGTCTCGGATAAACTCACACCTAAATCATAGAAATCTATTTTCGTGGGATATCCTAAGGAAACTAAAGGATATTACTTTTACAACCGCACGGAGAACAAAGTGTTTGTTGCTCGTGACGACACTTTTATAGAGAAAGAGTTTCTTTCCAAAAGAGTTAGTGGGAGTAAAATAAATCTTGAAGAAATTCGAGAACCCAAAAATAACATTGAACCGATGGTGGAACAAGAACAAGTCCCGCAAGGAGTTGTTGAACCTGTTCAAAGTACACAAGTAACTCGCAAATCTAATAGGATACGGTCCAAACCCGAGAGATATAGATTTCTTGTAATGGAAAGTAATGATGTGGAAATCATTGAGAATGATGAACCCATAACCTATGAAGAAGCGATGTCATCTCCTGATTCGGATAAGTGGCTTGGAGCCATGGAATCCGAATTACAATCCATGAAAGATAATCAAGTTTGGAACATGATTGATGCACCCGAAGGTGTAAAAACCATAGGATGAAAATGGGTCTTCAAGAAGAAGACTGACATGGATGGGAAGGTGCATACTTACAAAGCTAGACTTGTAGCGAAAGGTTATAGGTAGATTCATGGTGTAGACTATGATGAAACCTTTTCACCCGTAGCAATGATCAAGTCTATCAGAATTTTGATTGCCATAGCAGCATATTATGACTATGAGATATGGCAGATGGATGTCAAAACCGCTTTCCTGAATGGAAATCTACAAGAGGATGTGTACATGACACAACCCGAAGGTTTTGCGCAAAATTCTAAAGTATGCAAGTTGCAGAAATCCATTTATGGATTGAAGCAAGCTTCAAGGAGTTGGAATCTCCATTTTGATGAATCAGTCAAGGAGTTTGGCTTCATCAAGAACGAAGATGAACCTTGTGTGTACAAGAAAATTAGTGGGAGCATAGTGGTGTTTCTAATATTATATGTGGATGACATATTACTCATTGGAAATGATATTCCTACACTTCAGTCTGTGAAGACTTGGTTAGGGAAATGTTTCGCAATGAAAGATATGGGAGAAGCCGCATATATCCTTGGTATAAAGATCTATAGAGATAGATCAAAGAAGCTTATTGGCTTAAGTCAAAGTACATACATTGACAAAGTCCTAAAGAGATTCCGCATGGAAAACTCTAAAAGAGGAAATTTGTCAGTGTTACATGGTGTAACTCTTAGCAAGAATCAGTGTCCCAAGACAACTGATGAGCGAGAGAGAATGAATGGAATCCCATACGCATCCGCAATTGGATCCATCATGTATGCTATGACTTGTACTAGACCGGATGTATCTTGTGCTTTGAGCATGACGAGTAGATACCAATCCGACCCCGGTGAAAGTCACTGGATATCCGTCAAGTCGATTCTAAAGTACTTAAGAAGGACTAAAGAATCATTCTTGATCTATGGAGGTATGGAAGATGATCTCATTGTAAGGGGTTACACAGATGCAAGCTTCCAACCCGACAAGGATGATAGTAGATCGCAATCTGGATTTGTGTTTATGTTAAATGGTGGTGTTGTAAGCTGGAAGAGTTCTAAGCAGAGTACAGTAGCTGATTCTACAATAGAAGCCGAGTACATAGCTGCATCGGATGCTGCAAAGGAGGCTGTTTGGATCAAGAAGTTCATTGGAGAACTTGAGGTTGTTCCAAGTATTGCTAATCCAATAGACATTTATTGCGATAATAATGATGCTATTTCTCAAGCAAAGGAACCAAGATCACATCAGAGATCCAAACACATACTTAGGCATTTTTATCTCATTCGAGAAATCGTAGAGAGGGAGGACATAAAAATATGCAGAGTACCAACTGATGATAACATAGCAGATCCGCTAACAAAGGGTCTTTAACAAGCTAAACATGATGGTCATGTTAGGTCCATAGGTATTAGATGCGTTAGAGAATGGGTCTAGTGCAAGTGGGAGATTGTTGGTGTGTATGCCCTAGGCACGTTATTGGAACATATATTTGTTATCGTTTTATGCATTTAATAAAGAGATGTTTGATTATTATTATTATTGTTACATGTTTTGTTTATAATAATCTCCATCCCTAGTACTTATGAAGCACTAGTATAAGTCTGAATAATCATGGGATGCTTATGTTAAACTTATGGGTACTTGTTTGGAACAAGGTACTGGACATGACCCGCTAGATGAGATTTATGTCATGGTCATTGTCATAAACAAATCTCATGTTAGTTATTTCATTTGAATCCTTAGACATGAAGTTATTATTGTCTTCCACTTGGTGAACATTATGTTTGATATATTCAAACGCTACCTTTAACCGGGTAGTTATAAAGGATATGATCGGCATAATCGGATTCAAGTAGGGAAGAATAATAAGCCAAATGGATTTGTCCCTCTTCGGATAGATTTCAAGCTTAGGCCTCTCGTAGAATGATATTGATGAAAGTGTTTGGCCGAATCCAAATGGATTGATGAGATTAAGACATTTGAATCAATCAATATATTCGGGAACGAGAAAGCATTGGAAAAAACAAGTTGACTATGGACCATGACTTGTGTTCAATAGACGTCGTGGACAAAGGGATTGTGACTTGTACTATAAGGATAAACTTTGGGCTACAAAGTTATACTATTTTGTGTAGTCATAAAAGGTTTGCTAGAATCTAATTATGACTTACGGGACTTGACTGGTCAAACCCGTTGGCAACTTAGTATAATCCTATTGGGTCACACACGCAGAACGGATGATTAAAAAGCTGAAAATAAAAGGAATACGGGAACAGCGACCGTACGGCGGCCAAGGCGGCGTACGCCTAGTTGATGATTCAAGAAATCACAAAGCTTTCTTAGAGAGAGATTAATACACATATTAAGAGGGATTTATTATTCCAAAGAGAAGAAGGTGTTCTTCAAGTTTTCAAGCTAAAGGATCTAGCAATCAATTCTAAGAAAGTGTTCTTGGATCCGTTCAAGTGTGGATCACCAATAGAGGATACTTTTCTTAGTATCTTAGTCCGTGATTGAAGATTTGAATTACAATGGTTAGTCCTAATTTATCTTATGATTTATAAATTATTGTTCTTAATGGATCTAGGCTAGGGTTTCTTCATGTTTAATTCTGCTATGCATGGAGGCTATGAAACCCAACAGAATGCCATGGCAGCTTGTCTTTTCAGTGAAGTTCTTTTTGTTACACCATTCGGGACAGCGGATGCGCAGTTGGCTGAGATTATCTTACAGGCCAAGGAGCAACAATTCAGTATAATCCCTCTAATAGTAGGGGAGACCCTGCACGGCCTTGATGAGTTGCACCGAATGGGTGAGATGTGTCGGGGAAGTCCCTTACTTCTGACCATATGGCTCCGGGAACACTTTAGGATTTATTTTCAGAGGGTGATTTGTCTCCTTTTACTGTTCACCGGAGAAAATTGCTGATCCGAGACTTAACCAAGGATGGTTGGAAGAAATTCTTTGCTTCTCGGGCATCGGCCGACATTGAGTGGTGCCCTCCCTCTTGGGGTCTTCATCCTTTTGTGGAGTGGACCTTGGGTTTTGGACATGTGGTCCTACCCGGCCTGAAAGATTCTTCATTTTACCAGCTGGAGCGGGTTTTGAGGCAGTTCGGCCGTCAGCAGATAATTCCCTTCCCTAGGAGTGAGGTGTTTTGTCCAGTCTCATATATGGGTCCGGACTTTTTGAGGGAGCTTCAATTAGCCTGGGGAGGTGACCGACATCAGTGGGCTTCTGTCCCTATTTATCGGGGTAGCATTTTCCTCCCTGAGAGTTATTTGGATTATCTGTTTGGCACCCTTTACCGTGGTATAACTTAGGTAGACACTCTTCAGGCTGGGTTTCTAGGAAAGTACTTTGAGCCTAGCAGTGCTTTGAGGTATAAGGAAGCTGCTGCTGATTCAAACAATATCTTGGCTGACCCTTTCGGTACTCCTTTGAACAACTTTTATGCTCAGAGGCGCTCTGTTGCACAGAAGGTTTCATTCCGTCTCAGTGTTCCTAGGCCTCCCAAGAAGAGTAGGATTGAGAGCCGTTCGGGTGGCCCTTCGAAGGCTAAGAAGAAATTAGATGTTTCCTAGTACCCCAAGATTGCAATTAAATAGACCACTAGTTAGGATTTAATGTTTTAATGTCTTTTATTGCTCAATATTTCCGTTGTAATGGCAAGAATGATTTGAGAGATGAATAAAAATTGCATTTTGTTATGACATGATTGGGTAAAAATTATTGTTTTTGACCGCACCCAAAGGTTGCCGACGTTCCTCTCGTAAAGAGGCTCAGTTCTTCGTAGTTCAAACAAATGAAGACTATTTTTTTTTGTGCACCCTGTTTTTTGCCTAGACCGCCCTTTCGGGTTTTCAATCTAGCGGGCTTCTTTTTTGCACTTGCTCTAATTTTTGCCTAGGCCGCCCTTACGGGTTTTTAACCTAGCGAGCGTTTTTTTTTTTTTAATGGTCTTCATTTGCTAAGCTTAGAACTTCTTGAGCTTGTCGAGGTTGACCTCCTTTGGCAATTGATCACCATCCAAGTCTACGAGTCGGACTGCACCGCTGCTTAGTATCTTTTTTACCACATAAGGACCGATCCATCGAGGTCCCCACTTCCCAAGGGGATTCATGGCATTGGGAGGATGTTGTCTTAGAACCAAATCTCCCATTTTGATATTTCGAGGCTTCACCTTTTTGTTGAAAGCCCTTGCCATTCTTTGTTGATAAGCCCTTGTGTGTTCAAACGCTCTTAACCTCTTTTTGTCAAGTAGGGCTAGTTGCTCGTATCGACTTTCCATCCAACCAACCTCGTTGACTTGGTTCTCGAGTAAGACCTGTAGAGAAGGAACCTCGAGTTCGACTGGGAGTACGGCTTCAGAACTATAAACTAATGAGTACAGAGTTTCTCCCGTTGCTGACCGTATTGACGTGCGGTAGCCCCACAATGCTAGTGGTAATTTATCGGGCCAATCCCTTCCTGTTGAAGCCATTTTTCGTATGATGACCTGGATTGTCTTATTTGCTGCTTTGACCGCTCCATTGGCTTGGGGACGGTACGGGGATGACTTGTGTTTGGTAATTTTGTAGTCAACCAAAAGTGTATCCATTTCTTTCTCGAAGTGAGAGCCATTAACGGAGATGATCTCATGAGGAATACCGTATCAGCACATGATGTTGTTCTTCACGAATTCGGCCACTTTCTTGGCGTTGAGAACTCGGTAAGCTTGTGCTTCGACCCACTTTGTGAAATAATCCACGGACACAAGAATGAATGATTATCCATTGCTTCCCGTAGGATGGACTTTGCCGATGATATCTATGCCCCAACAAAAGAACGGCCATGGTGTGGTCATGTTATACAGTTGTGAAGGCGGAGCATGTTGTAGATTAGCGTGAAATTGGCACTTGGCACATTTCTTGACTTTCTCGATGCAGTCTCTTTCCATTGTAGTCCAATAGTAACCAATACGGAGTATCTTCGTGGCTAACATAATCCCATTTATGTGGGGCCCACACTCACCCTAGTGGACTTCTTGCATGATTTCTTGAGTTTCGATCTCATTTGCACATAAGAGATTGATCCCTTGATGATGTCTCTTGTAGACTCAGTTCCCAATCAACACATATCTGGCGGCTAGCTTTTGTAATGCTATTCGAGATTTCCCATTGTTGTTCTCGGGGAAAGTGCTGCTATTGAGGAAGTTCATGATGTCTGTGTACCACGGGGGGTTGTCTTGGACTTTATTGATCTCAATGTTCATGCAGTATGCCGGACTGGTCCTTCTTGAAATTTTGAAGGGTTTCACCATTTTTCCTTTGGGCATTTCAACCAATGAGGCTATGGTGGCTAAAGCATCGGCAAAGCGGTTCTTGTCCCTCGGCAAATAATTAAACGTGATATCTTGGAACTGTTCAGCTAACTCCTCGAGGTGTTGACCATACTGTTGGAGGGTCGGGTCTTGGATTCGCCATTTACCCGATGTCTGATTGATAAGGAGCAGGGAGTCACCGAATACTTCTAGTTCCGTGACATTTCTTTATAGTGCTGCTTCTAGCCCCACGATACATGCTTCATATTCGGTAATATTGTTGGTAGCTTGGAATTCAAGACGGATTGCGATTGGAGTGTAGATCTCCTTTGGATCGACAAGCAACATTCTTATCCCATAACCGTGCTTATTGGCTGCGCCATCGAAAAAAAGTTGCCATTTATTTTCCTCGGTTGTAGTGCAAACCAAGTACTCGTCGGGAAACTGTAAGTCCTCCCCCTTCACTTCGTCACACGGAAATTCAGCAAGCTGACCACTGAACACTTTCCCCCTGATGGATTTGAGTGTGACGTAAGTGATATCATAGCCGGCTAACATAAAGTACCACTTGGCTATCCTTGTTGACATGAAAGGCTTCTCAAAGATGTAGCGGAGTGGGTCCACTTTTGCTACTAGCTTGATTGGAAAGGCTTCTATGTAATGTTTGAGCTTTTGAGTAACCCAAACCAGTACTGCACATGACTTATGCAAGACGGAGTAGTTCTTTTCGCCTCCTTGAAATCGGCGACTGAAAAAATAAATGGCATTCTCCTTTGTGGAGTCTCGTTGCTCTTGTGCTAGCATAGCCCCAACGGATTCATCATTCACTGTGAGGTAGTGTAGACACCCCGCCTTGGACCGCTCACCCCGATTGCACACTTGATTTTGTGTTTCTCCCTCCTTTAAGTGTTTCCTGTTAGTTTCTGTTACTTTGGTTAAGTTCTAGACGGGCTCCGTTAAGTCCAGGGACTAAACTGAATAACAGTTCTAACTTTCTAGTCCATTCTGTCAGATTTTGCCTTTCAGAGTCGCGCGCCTCCGCCCCTTGAGGCCAGACGCGCGCGCCTTCCGCCGCCTAGGTAGGATGCGCGCGCTTCTGGGGTGCGTCAGTTACAGATTCTGCCCAAGAATCTCTCCCTTGCTCATTATACATGATTTTGCCCGAGAAAGTTTTCTTGGAGACTCCGTTTGGCTCCAAAAACAGTCACTTTTCAACTATAAAAACCCCTCCAATCCATCATTGGAGGAGGACTTGGAAAAATCATCACTTTAGACTTTTTACTCACTCTTTGCCTAGACTTTTCGTTTGGGACTTCTTCAACAAAAGTACTCAACCTCTTCTTCAAGGCTTTACAAGAGGTTCTCTTTTCGAAGGATACTATAGGTAAATGTCTTAAAAACTTATCTTCTTCTTCTTCTTCTTCTTCTTCTTCTTCTTCTTCTTCTTCTTCAATCAAATGTGCAATCACCCAAAACCATTTGGGACATGACACCAACGGTCCTTTCATTACATTGAATTGGCCTAGGAGTCATCTCCCTACATTTCAAACTCTAAAACCCTTTTTATCATCATTTTAATAGGAAGAACACATTTATCTTAAAAAGTGAATTATGAACAAACAAGACCGACTTTGCTCGGGCGAAATGGGTGTTTAAGTACTTCTCATTTCGTAACCTAACCCCCGAACCCCTCATCCCAAAGAATCTCTGTTTTCGTAAATCAACTTAGGCTCATAAACATTAGGTTTTCTTACGTTCCTCAAAAACGTGGGTGGCGACTCTAAAACACAATTAGACATCCTAGGATAATTCGCGCGCTCTAGCCAAGCCGTGGTTCCCCGGGGTATCTACAGTGGCGACTCCGCTGGGGAGGCTTGAGGGTTAAACTTGTGTTTCTGTTCATAATTCACTTTTCTGGGCATTCTGGAAATTGACATGGGAAGCGCGCGCCTCGGACCTTCATGGTCTAAAGCGCGCGCGTCCCGCGTCAAATTCCAGAATCGCCCGCCTTCCATGTGTTCTTCCTATTCTTCCTATTATTTCGTGCTAACAAAGATTGCAGGGGTTCCATCACACAACCAGGACTAGGGCAATCCCCTGAGTCCATAAGTTTCTGATGATCTGACAGGTGAGCCCAGAAGCGGGCGCCTCCCAGTTTCTATGCGCCAGTCGCGCGCTTCCCACAACACTAGCCTGAGGCGCGCGCTTCTGGGCCAATTTCCAGGGCAAGAACAGGTTTCAGTGACTGGACAGAACAGTGGGGTGTGGGCACAGTTGCCTGCATCAGGATAGAATTGAACCCTTGGACTGTTTATTTTTTATGTTTTTATTTACCGGTCACACGGGTGATTCGGGAGTTGTAATTTATGTGTTTATGTTTTCTTATCTTTTCTTTTCAAAAATTTAAAAAAAAAAAAAAAAAAAAAAAAAAAAAATTGTCACGTGATAGACCTCACACTACGTGCACATTACTCCTATAAACTGCTCACTATCGAGTCGCACAAGTCCAACCCCAAACCCGTCGAGGCCCGTCCTAGAAAGTTTCAAGCTCCACTCGACCTTGGCTCTTTCGAAGCGGTAAACCTCAGCCCGTGGCGTAGTTCATGACTACATGCCGGGGGTGACCTTTAAGCCTCATATTCAAGCCGAGCACAAACCACACAATTCTAGTTAGGGTCTAACACTCCGTGACTCAAGTCGGTTTCCATGTACCGAGATTTCCCTAAACTAATGTCTTCAAATCATACATGCCAACTTGTTGAAACGGACGCAATAAAAATCCGTCCCCAAAAGTGGTTATTTTGGACGAAAATAAAAATCCGTCCCCGCATATATGATTTACTACATTAATTTAGTTTAATCCCGATACATGTAGGATTCACAAACGCGATGGAATCCGATGAGTATATGGGACCGCGAGATGGTCTATATACTAGTGTGACGATTCCATTATCTTCTTAGAAACCCCAAAAGGGATACATTGTCACGACCCGAAATATAGGCTCTATTTTATTAGTAATTAAAGGATTTTTATTTAATTATTTGCTTATTTATTTATTTAAATTATTATTTATTTAAATAATTATGTGTGCAATTTATGTGTTATAATAATTATGCCTAGCATTTTATTTGGGTCTTAATTGTTAGTAGGGAGTGTAGCAATAGTGTTAGTAGTGTAGTGGAGGGGGCCTAAGTGTAATCTTTTGAAAACATCTCCCTACTCCCTCCCTCACCTCCTTCTCCTTCTTACACTCCACCCCCCCCCATCTCCATTTTTCCCAGCCATCTCTCTCCTTCTCTCTAGCAAAGGTAAGCATTTTCTCTTCTTTATCTTCTCTCTTCATTTTCTCTATCTTCCCATCATCTTCTCTCATTTCTTAAAACGTAAACCATGTTTAGATCGTCGATAGCATCGTAGGAAGCCAAAAAGAATTGAAATCCATCAACTTTGAGAATTTGCAAGTAAGTTACTTTTCCCCCATTTTTATGCTAATATGTTCATATCATGTTTATATGATGTTTGATGAGTTATAATTGAAGTTTGATTGAGTTTTGAATTTGTTTAGAATTTATTTCGAATTTATTTGAGTTTTGGGTAAAAATGGTGGATTGATGAATGTAGGATTTTGATTCTTGGTTTGGGTTGATAAATGTGTGGTTAAGGTCCCCTCTTGGGTTGAATGATGTTTGGGTACCTTGGAAATCTAGTGGGGAGTGTTGATTTTGAGTGTTTATGGTTTGGGTATGAATTTGGTAAGAAATGGTAAGAAAACATGAAGAACCCAGCTGCAGAGTTTCCCCAACCCGTAGACCAGGCGCCCGCCTGGGTTGGACCAGGCGCCCGCCTACATACCCGTTTCAATTGGCCAGACCTTCTGGTCATTCAGGCGCCCGCCTGCCTATGACCAGGCGCCCGCCCGCCCCTGTTCCAGGAATTTTACCTTTTTGCTTGGTTTAAGACTTAAGGCTTAACTAGTTTAGGTTTAATCCTTCTAATTAACTCAAGATAACACCGTGGAACACTTTAATGTGTGGATTTGATTCTTTTGTGAATAAATATGATGTGTAATTTATTTAAGTACCGTTTTGGTAATGTTGAGCATTTTGATGTGCGGTTTGGATTGGTTTACCTTGGTGGTAATTTAATTGGATTGGTTCCCTACTTTGGAACCTTAAGTTGTTTATTTAAGCTAGTATTTATTACTTAGCATTTAATTGAAAGTCCAGCTGGTACTTTGTGTGTGTTTGGGCGATGGGAAAGATTATAATGGCAAAGCCAAGTCCATTATAATGTTGACCATTGTTTTGCCCCCTTCTTTACCCCTTCTCCAGATTGGCCTTGGAAAGGATAAGTCAGCGTTCCTTTGTGAATGTATCTGGCTAGCGGGTATGACTTTGTGTCATGATCCTTGTCCCTTGTGACACTGTTATGTTATTGGTTCCGGTACCGGGGTTTTCTCTTCGGCTTTCATGCTATTATGAAGATGTTGATTGGTTGATTATTGAAGCTGCGCAGCGATCCTTTATTTGGATGTTCCGGTTTGGAAAACCTTGGCTATATCCTTTGTTATGTGTTTATTTCCGCTGCTATCTGATACATGATAAATGCTATATGCTATGTGATATTTATTGTTGTTATTGTCTATTGCATCATAGCATGTCATGTAGTTGCATTAGTAACTTATTGAAATTTATCTCACCCCTTTCCTTTTATCTTTGTTTTTCCTTAACCCCCCCCCCCCAGGTGCTAAGGATTAGTCTCGCTGATCACGAGAGCGAGGACGTCGAGTGTGGATCCGTTCTTTTGGGGAAGGTTATTATAGGTTGGTTCCCATTATGTAAATGTGTAACCATTTTGGGGTATTTGTACCAAACATTGACGTCATTAGGATTTTGTATATTTGTATTTTGTTGGGCATAAACTTGTGGAAGTTTATGTTAGTTGTAATTGATTTTATTAAACTTGGTTTTGTAAAACTTTGGGTTATTACCTTTTGGTGTTAAATGGAATTTTTAACTTCAGTATTTCTGAGTTTCGGTTTTAGAGTCGACGTCCAGATCGCGGTCCCGGGGCCCGCGGGGTCCGGGGTCGCGACATACATTCCCTCCGACTTGTAAATAAAAAAAAGAGTCTTTTTCTTATGTGGTTCGAGTCGTGTGCCCAACTGTGTGTTCTCAACCTCTTCATGGACCGAAAGTGTGAACCGAGACTGACAAGGGCTACTTCTCCAATTATAGGTCCGATTGGTACTCTCCGCATCTACAGAGATTCATCCAACAGGCTTGTCTGTGAACCGATCACTCCAACAACTTCTACATCATCAATGGCCGGCGACTCCAACACCAACAACGCCATGACTCTCGAACAGCTTTCTGCCATGGTTCAAACACTCCAACAACAAGTCACCACTCTCAACAACGAGGCTCAAACCAAAGAAGCCTTATGGCAAGCTCATGTCGACATTCAAAGGGAGGCCCACGAGGCCGAGGTGGACCAACTGAAAGCCAAGCTCCTCAAACTCTCCAAGAACAAGGGGGTTAATGACAACGAAGAATCCGAGTGGACCAAGGGTTTGTTTGAAAGCCCGTATGTCAGTGCCCGTACCAAAAAAGTGGGGGGACCAAGCACCGACAACAACGACCCCAAAATGGTTGATTCCAATATGGCCTACATTGATCAGAAATTTGACGGTCTCAACATGGGAAAAGGCTCCAACACAAGCCTTTATCAGTCATCCATCCTCATGAGCACGATGGCCGCTCTTCCCGACAAATTCAAGATGCCCGACATTAGCAAGTTTAAGGGCAACTCATGCCCGATCGCCCACATCGAGACTTACATTTGGGCTATGGTTCCGAAGAAGGTCTCCCCAAAAGTTATGGCTCAATGCTTTCCTCTCACTCTCGAGGGGGCGGCCAAGGATTGGTATGCAACTCTCCCGCTCACTGTCCGTCTTGATTGGGATGCCGCTATGCTTGCCTTCAAGAATCAATATCAAGGCAACACCACTCACCGGCCCACAAGGAAAGAGCTCGAGAACACCACTCAAAGAGACAACGGGTCCTTCATTGACTTCACAAGGAGATGGAATGACAAGCTCTCTGAAATTGTTGAGAGGCCGAACACAAAAGAGCAAATGGACATCTTTCTCAAATGTCTCATGATTGATCTCCGCACCCACCTAAGTGGGGCTTGCTACTCCGACTTCTCCCAAATGTATGAGGCGGGGGTACGCATGGATGACTTGCTCAAGGAGATTAAAAAGGCCAATCCTACCTACCGATACAAGGTCGCCTCTAGTTCAAACAAAGAGGCTTCTGTCAATGCCGTTACTACTGACAAGGGGAATTACAAGAAATTTCCCCCACCACAAGGCAAGCGGTTCCAAAACGACCGCGTCTACACTCCTCTCAACGGCATGACCATCATCGAGGCCTATGAAGCTCTAAAGGCCAAGGGACAAATCACCCCTCTTCAAGGGTACAAGCAACCACAACCGCTCCGTACCAATCATGCCCACCACAAATGGTGTGACTACCATCAATGCACCGGCCACCTCACCGAGGATTGCTTCTCCATCCGCAACACCATCCAAGACCTCATAGACAAGAAGGAATTCATAATCCCTAATGAGGGTGGTGTCAATGTAATAGAGATAGGAGAGTTTGAAGGAACCACTCATTCAATCCCAATTGTGAATGAGGGCTCCGATGATATGAATAAACTTGATAATTCTTGTTATGTTGTGACTTATGATGAGATTATGAGGGAAGTCTTAGAGAATAGGAAGAAGAAGCTACAAGGGACCGTGAACGTGCTCACTCGCAGCGGCCGAGTAACAACGAGCACAATCCCTCCCAATACTGCAGCAACCAGCACCTCTTCTCAAAGATCGCAAGCACGCGACATACCCGAAGATCCTTTGTTAACACAGCTCAAGAAGACGCAAGCCAACATATCCATCTGGGACCTTATTGCATCATCAAAGAGACACCGAGACCTCGTCATTAAGAACTTGGATGACACATCAGTCTCTCCCGACACGACTCCCGAGGACCTCACAGCAATGATAGGTCACATTCACTTCGGCAATGTCATCACTTTCGCCGACATGGACCTCCCGCCATTTGGGTCCGAACACAATGAAGCCATCTACCTCAAAGTAAGGTCAAGGGGAGACCCATCTCAAGAGTTCTAGTAGATGGTGGTTCTGCACTCAACTTAATGCCTAGCCGAGTCATGGGCATACTGGGGCTCAAAAGCTCCGATTTACAACCCTCCGCACAAGTCATTAGAGGGTACGACAGCACTGCCCGTACAGTCATGGGAATGATAGAAGTTGATATCGAATTTGGAAGCATGATCATGTCCGTCCCATTCCAAGTACTTGATGTCCCTTTTTCATTCAACCTACTTCTAGGCCGACCTTGGATCCACAGTTCCAATGCGGTACCTTCCACTCTCCATCAGTGTGTCAAGATCAGAAATGGGGATGAGATAGTCACTATCATGGCCGAGAATGTCACCGTCCACAGAAATGGGGGACAACCCGTTCACCAAGTCCAACACGGGATAGAAGATGCCACTCTCTCCGCGTCAACACCATTGACAAAGAAGGGGGAAACAGACAATGGGCCCCCGGCAATCCTAAAGTCCTCCGCATGATGAGGAACATGAATCACTTTCCCGGTCTTGGCCTGGGGAAGCATCAATAAGGGATATTACACCCCGTGGAAGTTCCTTTTGTCAAGAACAAATTTGGTCTGGGATACGAGCCTACCAAGGATGACTTGAAGCACGAGCAAGCAGTCAAGAATCAAAGGACCCAAGCTCGCAAAGAAGGTCGACGATATGAAATCCCTGACTTGAAACCCTACCGCAACACACTAAACGGTTATTTTGTTCGCCAAGGGGAAAATGTTCCGTACATGATCTTTCCCGAACCATGGGTTAACGACAAGGGTGTCAGAAAGCCCGGTCTCGAAATCTTCACTGATTGTGAAATACCGGCACAAGAAAGAGAACCTACTCCAATGTCACCCCGAGAGTGGTGGGGCAAGAAAGTGAGTATAGAATCCAAGGTAGAGGTTACCGTGGGGGAAGAACTATCCGATCTAGCCTCCATGTTCGAAGAATTTGCCATCATGGACGATTGTCAAGTCAACGCCATCTCCGACAACACAGAAATGGAGAGCCCATCTATTAGCGAGATCCCGCCAAGCTCCGAGCCAATCAACAACTGGTATTCAACGAAGGGTCCCTTAGTATCCGAGGATTTCTTGGTCCGAGAAATGGGTTGCATACCCCGTACAGCAACAAAGGAAGAGCAGCTCACACTTACTTTCGAGTCCGAGAGTGTTTCTAATGCCCTCACCCAAGAGGATATGGAGGCAATAGCCGAGCGTGTGTTTCCTTTCTTTGCTAATGAAAAATTCGATATTTCTGAGTACCCCGAGATTGCAAACATCATAAATGATGAATTAACTAATAACGAACTTAATGAACAAGTTAATAACGATTCAAATTATGATGAAATAGACCACAAAAACATAACATACCTAAATGAACTAGCTCAACAGGTTCGTTGTCGTGGTGAAAATGGTCCAGGGGCTGATGAAGAATTGCATACTGTTAATCTGGGTACCGACGAAGAGCCGAAAGAAACGAAGATTGGCAGCTTCTTCAAGGGGGAAGACAAAGACAGATTGACTGCACTGCTCAAAGAGTTCGTGGATGTATTCGCATGGTCGTACAAAGACATGCCGGGTTTGGACAGAAAGGTCGCAGAGCACAGAATTCCGATCAGAGAGGATGCCAAGCAAGTAAAGCAGAAGCTCAGAAATATCAAGCCAGAATGGTCTCTACAAGTCAAAGAAGAGATTGAAAAGCTCCTCAGTGTGGGTTTCATCAAATCATTGAGTATCCAACTTGGCTAGCCAACATTGTGACAGTCAGAAAGGCAAACGGCAAGGTTCGAGTTTGTGTGGACTTCCGGGATTTGAACACAGCTTCCCCGAAAAATGATTTTCCACTACCAAACATCGACATGCTCGTCGATTCAACTGCCAACTATGAAGTCCGCTCATTTGTGGACGGTTTTGCCGGTTACAATCAGATCCTCATGTCTGAAGAAGATCAACACAAGACAGCTTTCACAACTCCGTGGGGCACTTTCTGCTACACAGTCATGGCGTTCGGACTAAGGAACGCTGGGGCTACCTACCAGAGGGCTGTTACGGATCTATTCCACGATATGATTCATAAAGAGATCGAGGTCTATGTAGACGACATGATCATCCATTCGAAGGGAACCAATGGTCAACATTTGATCGATCTTCGCAAATTCTTTGAAAGGCTTCGACAACACAAGATGAGGCTCAATCCCGCAAAGTGCACTTTTGGGGTCATCAGAGGAAAGGTTCTTGGTTACATGGTCACTGAAAGAGGAATTGAAGCCGATCCCTCCAAAATCAAGGCAATCATTGACATGCCTCCCCCAAGGACGCAGAAAGAAATCAAAGGTTTCATGGGCAGACTTCAATACATCAGTCGGTTTGTGCACCAACTCACCTCCATGTGCGAGCCAATCTTCAAGCTACTGAAAAAGAATGTGGCTCTAGAATGGACCGATGCGTGCCAACAAGCCTTCGACCAAGTGAAGCATTACTTGACATGCCCTCCAGTTTTGGTTCCACTGCACAAAGAGAAGCCTCTCCTACTCTATCTCACTGTCAATGATGAAGACCTAGGGGCTATGTTAGCACAAGAACAGCGAGACTCCACAAAGGAGAATGCCATCTACTTTGTCAGCCGACGATTTCAAGGAGCTGAAAAGAACTACTCTGTCTTAGAGAAGTCTTGTGCTGCATTGGTTTGGGTTACCCAAAAGCTCAAGCATTACATGGAAGCCTTCCCAATCAAGTTAGTAGCAAAAGTGGACCCGCTCCGCTACATCTTCGAGAAGCCTTTCATGTCAACAAGAATAGCCAAATGGTATTTCATGCTCGCCGGCTACGATATCACTTACGTCACACTCAAATCCATCAGGGGGAAGGTGTTCAGTGATCATCTTGCTGAATTTTCGTGTGACGAAGTGAAGGGGGAAGATGTACAGTTCCCCGACGAGCATTTAATTTGTGCTACAACAGAAGAAAACAAGTGGCAACTTTTTTTCGATGGCGCAGCCAATAAGCATGGATATGGCATAGGGATGTTACTTGTTGATCCAAAAGACATGTATACTCCAATCGCTATCCGCCTTGAATTTGACGCCACTAACAACACCGCTGAGTACGAAGCTTGCATAGCGGGGCTCGAAGCAGCCCTCGAGCGAAATGTCACAAGTTTAGAAGTATTCGGTGATTCCTTACTCATCATCAATCAGACATCTGGAAAATGGAAGATTCAAGACTCAACTCTGCAACGGTATGGTCAACATCTCGAGGAGTTGGTTGAACAGTTTCAAGAAATCACCTTCAATTACCTGCCAAGGGACAAGAACCGTTTTGCTGATGCACTAGCCACCATCGCTTCACTGGTCGAAATACCTGAGGGTAAAATGGTGAAGCCCTTCAAAATTTCCCAACGAAACAGTCCGGCATACTGCATGAGTATTGAGATCAACGAGGTCCAAGCAAACTCCCCGTGGTACGCAGATATCATGAATTTCCTTAAGGATGGTACTTATCCCGAGAACAGCAATAAGAAGTCTCAAATGGCATTGCAAAGACTAGCCTCCCGATATGTACTAATTGGGGACAGAGTCTACAAAAGGCATCACGAGGGGATCAATCTCCTATGTGCAAATGAGACCGAAGCTCAAGAAATAATGCACAAGATCCACGAAGGTGAATGTGGGCCTCACATGAACGGGTTTATGTTGGCCAAGAAGATACTCCGCATGGGTTATTATTGGAGTACCATGGAAAGGGACTGCATCGAGAAAGTCAAGAGGTGCGCCAAATGCCAATTCCATGCCAATCTACAGCACGCTCCACCCTCACAGCTTTACAATATGACCACGCCTTGGCCTTTCTCTTGTTGGGGCATAGACATCATCGGCAAAGTTCACCCTACTGGAAGCAATGGACAATCTTTCGTCCTAGTAGCCGTGGACTATTTTACAAACTGGGTCGAAGCACAAGCTTACCAAGTTCTTAATGCCAAGAAAGTGGCCGAATTCGTAAAAACCCACATCATGTGCCGGTACGGCGTTCCTCATGAGATCATCTCAGACAATGGCTCTCACTTCGAGAAAGAGATGGACACACTCCTGGTAGAATACAAGATTACTAAGCATAAGTCATCTCCATACCGCCCTCAAGAAAACGGCGCGGTCGAGGCAGCTAATAAGACAATCGAGACCATTGTGAAGAAAATGGCCTCCACTGGAAGGGATTGGCCTGAAAAGTTACCTCTAGCATTATGGGGCTACCGCACGTCAATACGGACAGCGACTGGAGAAACTCCTTATGCACTGGTATATGGTTCCGAAGCTGTGCTACCAATAGAGCTCGAAGTTCCGTCCCTGCGGGTCCTCCTCGAGAACCAAGTCAATGAAGTCGATTGGATGCAAAGTCGATATGAACAGCTAGCCCTACTCGACGAGAAAAGGCTAAGGGCAATCGAACGTACGAGGGCCTATCAACAAAGAATGTCTAGGGCTTTCAACAAAAAGGTGAAGCCCCGAAACATCAGTGTGGGAGATTTGGTCCTAAGACAACGCCCTCCTAATGCCATGAACCCCCTTGGAAAATGGGGACCCCGATGGATTGGTCCGTACGTAGTCAAGAAGATACTAAACGGCGGTGCAGTCCGACTCGTGGACTTAGACGGAGATCAACTGCCAAAGGAAGTCAACCTCGACAAATTGAAGAGGTTTTACGTCTAATAAACGAAGACCATAAAAAAAAAAAAAGAGCTCGCTAGGTTGAAAACCCGCAAGGGCGGCCTAGGCAAAAATTAGAGCACGTGCAAAAAAGAAGCCCGCTAGATTGAAAACCCGAAAGGGCGGTCTAGGCAAAAAACAGGGTGCACACACAAAAAAAAAAAAAAAAAAAAAAATGGTCTTCGTTCGTTTGAACTACGGAGACCTGAGCCTCTACACTGGAGGAACGTAGGCAACCTTCGGGTGCGGTCTAAAACATAAACAAATACCCAAACCATTTCAAATTAACGAGATGCAATTTTTATTCATTCACTAAATCATCTTTATCATTACAACGGAAATGTTGAGCTAATAAAAGACTTAAGACATTAAATCCTAACAAGTGTTCTATTCTAATTACAATCTCATGGGGTACAAAGAAATATTTAATCTTTCTTCGGTTTGGGGACCCATCGCTTTTGGGGACGGCCTTTAGTCTTCTTGGAGGGAGGCGGAGCATTCTCGAGACCACCAAGACGAGAAAAGATACTCCGGCGAGACGGAGCTTCATCAACAACCTTCTCCTTGCCCTTTCTAGAAGGAGCTTTGACCGGAACAACCACGGGACGCTTCCACACATGAGAAGAATTCCCCTTGCCTTTCTTCTTCTTAGGCAAATAACGAGGCCTATAATCCCTCACGTGGACCACCGGCTTCACAGAATCCACGGCAACAACATCCTCATTTGGTCTTCCCAAACGATCAAAAACGCTAGGACGCGTCTTTAGAATTGGAGCAATGGGGACGGACTTATCACCTTCGGGGACGGAAACCTTGACTTCAAAAGTAAAGGTCATCGGGGCCATCGCTACAAGAATTCTGAGGTATAGGGTAAAGAAAAGGATGCTGAGTATTGCTGTGTGATCATACTGATCGAAAATGATTTGAATTTATAGCTGTTGGAGTGCCCTGCTCAGAAAAGAAAGGGGCTGGAATTCAGCAAGCCAGAAGCGCGCGCCTCCGACAAGCGATTCCAGATGCGCGCGCCTCCCGCGACCAAAGCCAGACGCGTGCGCGTTTAACAGCAGACAGAAACAGAACATGCCCTTGTCAGTTCAAGAAAGAAGCCCAGGCACGTTCAGACGCCTTCAACCTGCAAGAAATCAGATCCCAGCACAGAAAAGGAGTTCAAGCAACCATGATGAACACATTTGGGCACACATTTGTTTGTAAAGAGTCGACACTTAGGAACGAGTCTAGACAGATAACTAAAAGGCATAGTAAATAGCTAGGATTGTAAATACATGCTAAATGTTTATTACAGGTAAATAAAAATGTTTTCAATCTCTCGTCCTCCCCAGAAGGCTACTCAGAATCATCATCATCGGTAGCACCGTGTCCACCCCCACTGCCGCTCTCAGTCTCCTCGTCATCATCATCATCATCAGCAGCAGCAGATTCTTCCTCCTCAGATGTCTCCGCCACAACATCATGCCTGGTCCTCTTGGCAGCTCTCCCTGATGAACTAGCACCACCCCGGCTCTGGCTACCTCCTCGGCTCAGACTCCTACTATGGCTACCTCCTCGGCTCAGACTCCTGCTCAGTGACTGCCTCGCCGAAGAGACAGCCTCATCAATGTCCAGTGCAGCATCCCGGCAACCTCGTCCCATGCCCCGAGCACCTCGGGCAGCTCCTCTCGCAGCACCAGAGACAGCACCAGCAGCATCTCTAGTCATGGCAGCAATATCCCTGCACAGCCCTAGCACCCTCTCCTCCAGCTGACGGAGTCTCCTCCTCATCCCTTTGTTCTGTCTGCCCAAGTGCCTATAAGCAGCTACAGGTACCTGTTACAACAGAGAACAGAAAAAGGAAATTGCATCAATACAAAGAACAGAGAAGCGAGACTGGAATTGAGAAATGTAAAGACAGTCAGGAAAATATACCACAGCAGCCTGAACAGGAGGCTCTCTCTCCGGCGACATGTCCTCGGGAAAAATATCCCTCTGCTCCTCATACACCCCAAAGTTCGAGTAAGTATAATATGAAGGAGGCAAAGGGGGATCAAAGCAATATCCAGCACCGGTGGGATAAAATCGAGCCGAAGTCTGTGGCGCAGCATGTGTCTCCCTCGGATCAGTAAACATGAAACCCTGCTGGAGGTTATGCTCCCGGAATAAACCGTAATCCTGCTCCAGATGAATGAAAGGGACAGCATTAACCCCCGCAAGGTAGACTGCCCGGTCTGCCTCTGAAAGAGCCCTCCAATTACGAGGACAGAAAGGAGGAACATCAGGAACCGCTGGCCTAGGAGGGTGGTGGAAGTCCGTCACCTGACCACCATGCTGCCAAAACACTCTCTCTCCAAGATACATCGCCATACACTCCACTGAGCTCATCAGAAGCCTCGAGCGAGTGGGAATCAGGGTATGCTCAATAAAAGCATAGATAGCTCTCCACGGAAACAAAGAAGAGGCGACAGCCTCTAGCCTCAAAGAATCCATGTGGCGCCGAGCTGAAAGCAGGCTGATGGGAACAGTACCAGTCCTCACGTTCCTCTCCCTATATGACCACCTCACACAGTCTGGATACTGGGGCTGGCCCTCTCTGTTAATCTTGAAGTCTCTCAGCTCCAAGACAGCAAAGGCCTATAGCTGCAAAACAGAGGCAAGAGCAGAATTAAATGACAGTTCAGAGATATAGTAGAGCAATGACAAGAAGGCCGAAAAGAAAAGGGAAAGCAGTATACCTCCCACAACAGGCTGAAACCCGTGACCGAGCTAGTGGTCGAGCGGTTGGTCAGATCCAGACCATGATAACAAGCAGCCAAGCCCGCTGCACCCCAGTTATAATGACCGGCCTGGTCCAAGTCTACCAACAAGTCAAGCAAAGCCAAGGAAGCCGATGACCCTCCACTGGCAAACAGAGTATGGGACAACAGGTACCATATAAAACAACGGGCCACGGCATCGACCCGCTCAGCAGTGACACCCAAAGGCTCGGCTGCAAGAATACTAAAATACCGACGGATGCTCCTCCAAGTAACTCGGTAGTTCTTCACCGGGAAGCTGCAGTCAACCAGGGCCAACAACTCGTAAGCAGTCCGAAGGGTCCCTCTCAAAACACAAGGGACAGGCTCCCCCGCAAATGGCAGACCAGTCAATGCCGTGAAATCAGTGGGCGTCATCGTGACCTCCCCCATAGGCAGATGGAAAGTATGGGTGGTGTCCCACCATCTCTCTCTCAGAGCCTGAATAACATCCGGATCATTCTTCAACGCCGGTAGACTGGTAATAAAAAGGCCAAAATGGGTGGCCTGAACCCGAGCCCTGACATTCTTGGGTAGCTTACTCCAGATGGTGACCGGGCCATGAGCTCCGCCTCGAATCTCCGACAGGCGGCTCCACTCCTGAAAAGAAACAAGAAACAACAAAAATTTCGTCAGCATAACGGCTAGAAAACGGACAAACCTGAAACAGAAACTTCAACATGCATACGAGTGCGTGGATATGAAACGGGGTATCTGAACATGTTTCTTGCAGTAAGTCAACAGCGACAATCAACGAAAGAAGTTGCAGCGAAAAAATACGGGTGAAATAGAGCAGCCCCAAAAGTGCGTAAATCACAAAGAGAATGAAAAATTCTTACCAATCCCGCTGTAACAAAGTGGGAGATATGGGTATACGGCTGATACGTGAGCAAACTCGGGTCCATCGCCTCAATTCCAACCTCGGGCTCCTCGCCCTGTGGCATCTCGAATGGAGGAGATTGTTGACGATCCGACATCGTTTCTATGATAGAATCGCACCTAGAACGACAAGAAAGTGTTTTGGGGTGATTTCTTCGCGAAAATTTGGTTCAGAATTTGGAGGGCTCTTCGAAATTTTGAAAAAACTCGCCGAAAAGTGAACTGTCTGTCTATGTATGCTGAACTGAGACGGAATGCGCGCGCCCCCCCCCCCCTATGTCACTAAGACGCGCGCGCTTCCCACAGCGAAGACCAGACGCACGCGCCTTTGCTCCCTGAGGAATTCAAACACAACTCCCCACGCGGGAAATCAAGGTGTCACATCCGTGTTCATCTGAGTTTTCAGCTCCCCCACTACAAGCTGAATGAGATTCATAACAGACGCCGTTAATTCTCAAAAGATCAGTTTTCACAATTCATCCCCAGCACAAAGCACTCCGCAGTCAACTGTGCCCGCACCCCATCAAAAGTCAAAGTCAAACAGTCAACATTAAAGTACGACTCACGACAACAACTTGGTCCGGGATGATCCATGGAATCACTACTTCTTCATCAAACAAGATCTACATCCGTTCAAAGCAAACGGTCCTCCGGGTCCCGCACCTCAGCAAATGGTCCCCTGGGCCCCGCACCTCAGCAAACGGTCCTCTAGGTCCCGCACTTCAGCAGACGGTCCTCTAGGTCCCGCACTTCAGCAGACGGTCCTCTGGGTCCCGCACCTCAGCAGACGGTCCTTCGGGTCCCGCAATTTAGCAAACGTTCCTCTGAGTCCCGCACCTCAGCAAACGGTCCTTCGGGTCCCGCACCTCAGCAAACGGTCCTTCGGGTCCCGCACCTCAGAAAACGGTCCTCCGGGTCCCGCACTTCAGCAAACGGTCCTCCGGGTCCCGTACCTCAGCAAACGGTCCTTCGGGTCCCGCACTTCAGCAGACGGTCCTCTAGGTCCCACACTTCAGCAGACGGTCCTCTAGGTCCCGCACCTCAGCAAAAGGTCCTCCGGGTCCCGCACTTCAGCAGACGGTCCTCCGAGTCCCGCACTTCAGCAAACGGTCCTCCGGGTCCCGCACTTCAGCAGACGATCCTCCGGGTCCCGCACTTCAGCAAACGGTCCACTAGGTCTCGCACTTCAGTAGACGGTCCTCCGAGTCCCGCACTCTAGCAAACGGTCCTCCGGGTCCCGCTTCCAGCAAACGGATCTCGCTGTCAGCAAACGGATCCCTCTTCCAGCAAACGGATCTCGCTCTCAGCAAACGGATCCCGCTTCCAGCAAACGGATCTCGCTATCAGCAAACAGATCCCACTTCCAGCAAACGGATCTCGCTCTCAGCAAACGGATCCCGCTTCCAGCAAACGGATCTCGCTCTCAACAAAATGGATCCCGCTTCCAGCAAACGGATCTCGCTATCAGCAAACAGATCCCACTTCCAGCAAACAGATCCCGCTTCCAGCAAACGGATCCCGCTATTGGCAAAGCCGCTCACACAGGGAGCGCACCTTTATCTCTCAAAGCCGCTCACACAGGGAGCGCACCTCTATCCTCCGCAATTTCAAATTCCTGCTTTTATCAACTCTTTTCCTTTTCTTGGTGATGTCCTAGACGGATGTCTGTCTTTCGTCGGCGCGTTTGCTTCGCAATCCATGCCGCCGAGGGGCTCTGTAGACACCCCACCTTAGACCGCTCACCCCGATTGCACACTTGATTTTGTGTTTCTCCCTCCTTTAAGTGTTTTCTGTTAGTTTCTGTTACTTTGGTTAAGTTCTAGACGGGCTCCGTTAAGTCCAGGGACTAAACTGAATAACAGTTCTAACTTTCTAGTCCATTCTGTCAGATTTTGCCTTTCAGAGTCGCGCGCCTCCGCCCCTTGAGGCCATACGCGCGCGCCTTCCGCCGCCTAGGTGGGATGCGCGCGCTTTTGGGGTGCGTCAGTTACAGATTCTGCCCAAGAATCTCTCCCTTGCTCATTATACATGATTTTGCCCGGGAAAGATTTCTTGGAGACTCCGTTTGGCTCCAAAAACAGTCACTTTTCAACTATAAAAACCCCTCCAATCCATCATTGGAGGAGGACTTGGAAAAATCATCACTTTAGACTTTTTACTCACTCTTTGCCTAGACTTTTCGTTTGGGACTTCTTCAACAAAAGTACTCAACCTCTTCTTCAAGGCTTTACAAGAGGTTCTCTTTTCGAAGGATACTATAGGTAAATGTCTTAAGCACTTATCTTCTTCTTCTTCTTCTTCTTCTTCTTCTTCTTCTTCTTCTTCTTCTTCAATCAAATGTGCAATCACCCAAAACCATTTGGGACATGACACCAACGGTCCTTTCATTACATTGAATTGGCCTAGGAGTCATCTCCCTACATTTCAAACTCTAAAACCCCTTTTTATCATCATTTTAATAGGAAGAACACACTTATCTTAAAAAGTGAATTATGAACAAACAAGACCGACTTTGCTCGGGCGAAATGGGTGTTTAAGTACTTCCCATTTCGTAACCTAACCCCCGAACCCCTCATCCCAAAGAATCTCTATTTTCGTAAATCAACTTAGGCTCATAAACATTAGGTTTTCTTACGTTCCTCAAAAACGTGGGTGGCGATTCTAAAACACAATTAGACATCCTAGGATAATTCGCGCGCTCTAGCCAAGCCGTAGTTCCCCGGGGTATCTACAGGTAGAGCAAGAGAGGCTTCTTCTTGTGAGGTGGAACCAAGACTGGAGGGCATGTCAAGTAATGATTTACTTGGTCGAAAGCTTCTTGGCAAGCGTCGGTCCATTCTAGAGCCACATTCTTCTTGAGTAGTTTGAAGATTGGCTCACACATGGAAGTAAGTTGGTGCATAAACCGAATGATGTACTGAAGTCTGCCCATGAAACCTTTGATTTCTTTCTGTGTCTTTGGAGGAGGCATGTCAATGATTGCCTTGATTTTTGAGGGATCTGCTTCAATTCCCCACTCGGTAACCATGTAGCCAAGAACTTTGCCTCGGATAACCCCAAAAGTGCATTTTGCGGGATTGAGCCTTATCTTGTTTTGCCGAAGCCTTTCAACGAACTTGCGGAGGTCAATCAAGTATTGACCGTTGGTTCCTTTTGAATGGATGATCAAGTCGTCCACATAGACTTTAATTTCTTTATGGATCATGTCATGGAACAAGTTTGTAACAGCCCTTTGATAAGTAGCCCCAGTGTTCCTTAACCCAAATGGCATGACTGTGTAGTAAAAGGTGCCCCACGGTGTTGTGAAAGCAGTCTTGTGTTGATCTTCTTCTGCCATGAGAATCTGATTATACCCAGCAAAGCCATCAACAAATGAGCGGACCTCGTAGGCGGTAGTGGAATCGACGAGCATGTCGATGTTGGGCAGTGGAAAGTCATCCTTTGGAGAAGCTTTGTTCAAATCCCGGAAATCCACACATACACGGACCTTGCCGTTAGCCTTTCTGACAGTCACGACATTTTCAAGCCATATTGGATACTCAATAACCTTGATGAATCCCACACTGAGAAGCTTCTCTATCTCTTCTTTGACTTGTAAGGACCATTCTGGCTTGATCTTTCTGAGTTTCTGCTTTGTCGGCTTAGCATCGTCTCTGATCGGAATCCTATGCTCGGCGACCTTTCTGTCTAAACCCGGCATGTCTTTGTACGACCATGCAAATACATCCACGAACTCTTTGAGCAGTGCAGTTAATCTGTCTTTCTCGTCCCCCATGAAGAAGCTTCTGATCTTGGTTTCTTTCGGCTCTTTGTCGGTACCCAGATTAACAACATGCAATTCTTCGTCAGGCCCTGGGCCATTTTTACCACGACTACGGACCTGTTGAGCAAGTTCATTTAAGTATGTTGTGTTTTCGTGGTCTATTTCATCATTATTTGAATCATTATTAACTAGTTCATTAGATTCGTTATTAGTTAATTCATCATTTATGATGTTTGCAATCTCGGGGTACTCAGAAAGATCAAATATTTCATTAACAAATAAAAGGAATACACGCTCGGCTATGGCCTCCATATCCTCTTGGGTGAGGGTATCGAAAACACACTCGGACTCGAAAGTGAATGTGAACATGTCTTCCTTTGTAACCTTGCGCGTTATGCAACCCATCTTCTCGACCAAGAATTCCTCGGATACCACGGGCCCCTTTGTAGAATACCAGTTGTTGATCGGCTTTGAGCTTGGCTGGATCTCGCTGATAGTTTCCTTTCTCGTGTCGGTGTCGTAGATGGTATTGATCTGGCACTTCTCCATGATGGAAAATTCTTCGAACATGGAGCCTAAATCCGTCAATTCTTCCCCTATGATAATCTCTGCCTCAGACTCTATGGTCACTTTCTTCCCCCACCATTCTCGGGGCGACATGGGAGTTGGTTTCCTTTGGATTTCTGAATTTCACAGTCGGCAAAGACTTCAAGACCGGGCTTTCTGATGCCCTTGCTGTTAACCCATGGCTCGGGAAAGATCACGTACGAGACGTCTTCCCCTGACGAACAAAGTAGCCATTCAGTGTCTTGTGATAAGGCCTCAAATTGGGAATTTCATAGTGACGGCCTTCTCTGCGAGCTTGGGCCTTTTCATTCTTGATGGCTTGCTCGTATCTCATGTCATCCTCGGAAGGTTCGTACCCCAATTCGAACTTGTTTTTGATAAATGGGACCTCTACAGTTTGCATTCTCCCTTGTTGATATTTCCCTAGGCCTAAACCAGGGAAGTAATTCATATTCCTCATCATGCGGAGGACTTTGCGGTTGCCGAGGGTCCATGATCCGTTTCCCCCTTCTTTGTCAATGGCGTTGATTGAGACGCCAGAGAGGGTAGAGTCGGCTAACCCATGCTGTACTTGGTGAACGGGTTCCCTTTTTCTGTGGATAGTGACGTTTTCTGCCATGACGGTCACTATTTCATCTCCATTTCTGAACTTGACACATTGATGGAGAGTTGAAGGGACGGCGTTGGAACTGTGTATCCACGGTCGACCCAAGAGCAAGTTGAACGAAGAAGGTACATCGAGCACTTGAAACGGGATGGACATAACCATGCTCCCAAATTCAATGTCTATCTCCACCATACCCATGACTGTGCGGGCAGTGCTGTCATAACCTCAGATTACTTGAGTAGAAGGCCTTAGATCTGAACTTTTAAGCCCCAGTATGTGTAGATACCCCGGGGGACCACGGCTTGGCTAGAGCGCGCGAATTACCTAGGATGTCTACTTGATTTTAAGAGTCGTCACCCTCGTTTTAGAGGAACGCGAGAAAACCCTAAGAAAATAGCCTTTTTTATTAATTACGAAACCAAAGATTCTTGAGATGAGGGGTTCGGGGGTTAGGTGACGGAGTGGGAAGTACTTAAACACCCACTCCGCCCCGCTTACGCGGGTCTTGCTACTTTTGGTGTTCTAATGCTAACTGTCCTTCAATTAAATAAATAGTGAATTATAACGGAAAGAAAAGGGGAAAATAAAAGAGAAAAAAAAAAGAATTGTTTTATTTTATTAATTTATACTAAAAGATTACATGTTAAACTATTCTAACAATTACAATAAAATAAAAGTGGGGGGGATTTAAAGTATAGTTGGAATGTAGGGAGATAACCTTAACTAACTTCAATATGTGAAGTAGTCATATTGGTTATGTCCCATTAATGGGGATTGCATACATTTAAGAAGAAGAAAATAGAAGAAAAATGAAGTTGTAACTTAAGAAGAGGACTTCAAACGTGGACTTGAAAATGGTGTTTTGTTGTGGAGAAATTGTTATAGAACAATTTTATGTAGAGTCTTGTTACGAAGAACTCTTGTTGGGAGAATTTGTGTAGAGAATTGTGTATAGTGTGTGTATAGAGAAAATTCAAGTCTAAAAATGAGGGTCAAGGTCTAAAAATGAGGTCTAGGTCTAAAAATGAGGTCCTTTTCCAAGGTAGGAGATGATGGTTTTTATAGGTAAAATTAGGAGGGAAAGGTTGGAGGGAAATTGGTCAATCCATGTGAAATAGAATTGACCAATCAAGAAAAAGATAAATAAAAGAATTAATGAAAGAAATAAAAGAAAATCAAATAATAATAAAAAGAAATATTTTGTTTTTATGAAGAATGGCTAGAATAAAGGATTTGGGAGTTATGAAATAAGGGGGAATGAATGTGGATGTAAAAAGGAGGTGTTTGTGATCAAGAAGAGATTTTCTAAATAAGAAAAGGGAGGGAAAATGGTGCTATCCGTTACTGCCAAAGTGGGAAGCACGCGGGTCCGGCCTATTGGACCAAACGCGCGTGCGCCCCATGACTATTACGGGAGCCGCCCGCGGGTGAGAATAACAGAATGACAGAATGACTCTAAAAGTTAACTCTGTTATGCAGTTTAGTCCAAAACTAACGGAATCAGTTAGGAACTTAACGGAAGTAACAGAAATTAACAAAAACAAGTTAAATAAAAATACTATGTATGCAATCGGGGTGAGAGGTCCAAAGCGGGGTGTCTACAGAGCCCCTCGGCGACGTGGATTGCGAAGCAAAACTCGTCGACGAAAGAAAGACAACCGCCGAGGACATCGATAAGAGAAAACAAAGACTCGATAAAGCAGGAATTTGAAATTACAAAGGATAGGAGTGCGCTCCCTGTGTGAGCGGCTTTCGCGGATGGAAAGGGTGTGGTGGCTTGAGGCGGCCCACCACGGCCACAATTTTTTTTTAAAAAAGGTGTGGTCGCTTGAGGCGGCCCACCACGGCCACAAAATTTTAAAAAGGTGTGGTGGCTTGAGGCGGCCCACCACGGCCACAAAATCTTAAAAAAGGTGTGGTGGCTTGAGGCGGCCCACCACGGCCACAATTTTTTTTAAAAAAAGGTGTGGTGGCTTGAGGCGGCCCACCACGGCCACAAAATTTTAAAAAGGTGTGGTGGCTTGAGGCGGCCCACCACGGCCACAAAAATTTTTAAAAAAGGTGTGGTGGCTTGAGGCGGCCCACCACGGCCACAAATTTTTTTAAAGGTGTGGTGGCTTGAGGCGGCCCACCACGGCCACAATTTTTTTTAAAAAAAGGTGTGGTGGCTTGAGGCGGCCCACCACGGCCACAAAATTTCAAAAAAAGGTGTGGTGGCTTGAGGCGGCCCACCACGGCCGCAATTTAAAGAAAGAGGGGAATTTTGAAATTGTGAAAGATGGGGGTGCGCTCCCTATGTGAGCGGATTTATTGATATAGAAAGGATATAGCGGGATCCGTTTGCTGATGCGGGATCCGTTTGCTGAAGCGGGATCCGTTTGCTGATGCGGGATCCGTTTGCTGATGCGAGATCTGTTTGCTGATGCGGTATCCGTTTGCTGAATGCGGTATCCGTTTGCTGATGCGGGATCCGTTTGCTAAATGCGGGATCCGTTTGCTGATGCGGGATCCGTATGCTGATGTGGGATCCGTTTGCTGATGCGGGATCCGTTTGCTGAATGCGGGATCCAAGGCTCTGTCTGCCTATATGTGATATTGTTGTGTTGCTTGATGGAAAGGTGGTGATTTTGCGGCTCACCATAGACTGAGTTTGTCACGACCCGAAAACTAGGCTCTATTTTATTGGTAATAAATAATTATTATTTATTTATTTGCTTATTTATTTATCTAAATTATTATTTATTTAAATAATTATGTGTGCATTTTATGTGTTATAATAATTATGCCTAGCATTTTATTTGGGTCATTTGTGCTAGTGTAGAATTGTTGAGTCTTATTTGTTAGTGGGGAGTAATTGTGTTAGTTGATGGGGAGGGGGTCTAGTTGTAACTTTTTAAAATAATTCCCCTACTCCCCTCTCCTCCCTCACCTTCTCCCTCACTCTCCCCACTCCATTTCCCAGACAACTCTCCCTCTCTCTCCTCCATTGGTGTAGGTAAGTTTCTCTTCCTTCTCTCTTCATTTTCTTCCTCTTCCTCTCATCTTCTCTCATTTCTTAAATCGTGAAATGTGTTTAGATCGTCGATAGGATCGCGTAGAATCAAGAATATTTGAATTCCGTCAACTTTGAGAATTATCAAGTAAGTTACTTTTCCCCCATTTTGATGCTAAAATGTTCATATCATGTCTAGATAATGTTTGATGTGTTATATTTGAAGTTTGGTTGAGTTTTGAATTTATTGGAAATTTATTTTGGGTTTTGATCAAAAATGGTGAAATCTTGAATGTTGGGTTTGATTCTTGATTTTGGTTGTTAAATGTTGTTGTATGAGTCTTTTTAGACTTATTAGTTGTGTTGGTACATTAGTATACTAGTTGGAATGTTGGATTTTGGTGGAAATGTGTTTTGGGTATGAAAATGGAAGAACCCATGTTGTTCTTCCCGATTTCTGGCAATTCAGAAGAGTGGGCGGCCGCACAAAAATGCCTAGGCGACCGCACATCTATCTGAAAGCTTTTGTTCTTGTTTTGAGGCTTTTTGGGCGACCGCACAGTCCACTTTGGGCGGCCGCCCAGAACCCCTGAAAGTTTACATTTGTTAAATTTGTGTGATTGAAGGATGCGTTTTGGTCTAAGTCTTGGGTGTCCTTCTAGTCGACCCTAGTGAACATTGTAGCACACTCTAGTGATAGAATTGGGTCCCTTGTGATCAAGTTTGTGTTTGAAATTAATTAAGTGTTAACTGGGATTTTGGGACACCTTATTGAGGTATTGTTGGTTTGACTTATCTTTGTGATGATTATTTGGTATATGTTTGGGCATCTTATGATGTGTCCGTGATTGTTCCAATCGAATTGATTTTCGAGTAAGACTTAGCCTAGGTTTTAGGCGATGTCCTATAGTACCTAGAGGGTTGTTATTGAACACTAAAATGTAGGGTTTAGTCCGGTCGTGATCATGTTCTAATAAGGGTAACCTTTAGGATTCGTTTGGGGTGTTTAGAGTTGGTTCGTTATGGACGGAGGCAAAGCGTGAATTGGCGATTGGGTACTTACGGTTTGATTAACCTTAAGGTGTATTCATTCTGATTTCCTACCATGGAATTTCAGGTGTAAGAGATGGTTGAGTTCATGGTCTTAGTATATCTTTATGAGTAAATGTTTAGGGTCAATTTTGTAATAGTCATTGTGCTATTTGTGAGCGACCGTTTGGGTTGTGCTCTTTATGAGTAACTTGTGGGTATCACATTTAGGATGTATTTGGTACGTGCCTTATCTTGGAATCATTATGTTTTAATGGTCAATGTTGTTGGACTCTTTTATGAGAAACTCCTTGTGCTATTGTTGTTGAACTCTTCTTGAGTAATCGTTTGCATCTTTTATGGTGATTAATTGGTATGATTCCCTACTTTGGAATCAATGGTTGTTTAATGTGCTAGTATTTTATTACTTAGCCTTTATTTGAAAGTCCAGCTGGTATTTTGTGTGTGTGTGTGTTTGGGCGATGCGAAACATTATGATGGCACAGCCAAGTCCATTGTGATGTTGACCATTGTTTTGCCCCATTATTACCCTCCTCCAGATTGGCCTTGGATGTGAGAAGAGCTAGCTCCTTTGTGTGCATTTTAGCTACTTGGAGCATGACTTTGTGGCATGTCTCCCGTCCCTTGTGACACTTCATTTGGTTATTGGTTCCGGTACCGGGTTTCTCTTCAGCTTTTATGCTACTATGAAGATGGTTTGTTTGATTGATGGGTTGATTGGTCGCTTCTGACCGGGGATTTCTCTTCGTCTTTCATGCTATTATGAAGATGACGAATTGTGGATTATTGAGGCTGTGCAGCGACCTTTATTTGGTTCTTCTGTTGGGTGAAACCTTGGCTATGTATCCACTTATGAGTGTTTATTTCAGCTTTATGTGTTGCATGATGAGCTGGTCGTTATTTCCAACCGGTATGGGACGGTTGGCGATAGGGAGCCTCTCATTTGTTGTTATATGTGTATTTATATGATTGATTATTGGATATTACTGTTTGACAGCATGTCACTTATTATTCCGCTGCTATCTGTCTTATGTTAATTGCTATTGGTCATTGCATATTAGCATGTCATGTAGTTGCATTAGTAACTTACTGAGATTTATTCTCACCCCGTTTCTTGTTTCAAATTGTTTTCCTTAACCCCCCCTAGGAGAAAAAGGATTAGGATTCGCGGATCGAGGAGGACGTCGAGAGGATTGAGATTTTGGGGCAGGTTGTTATGGATCGGTTTACATTATTTAAATGTATAACCTTTTGGGAATAGTTTTACCATTATTGACGTCATTAAGAATTGTATATTTTATTCTTTTGGGTATAAGCTGTGGAGCTTATGTTGGATGTACTTTGTTGATTTAAACTTGGATTTGTAAAACCTTGTGTTATCATCTTTTGGTTCAAAATGGAATTTTTAACTTCTATATTTTAGAGTTTTGGTTTTAAGTCGACGTCCAGCTCGCGGTCTCGGGCCCGCGGGGTTCGGGGTCGCGACAGTTGGTATCAGAGCTATGGTTTAGCTCTATGTATAAGTATAGGTGGACTAGAATGACCTAGGAGGGTAGTCGTGTTCGGAGTGAGTAACGGTTGATGTTTTATGCAGGTATTTGTTCTAAATGGCTAGAAGAAGAGCTGGTGAAGGCATCAGTGGGACTCAGAATCTTATTAGTCTAAGGGAAGAAAACCGTGCAATGTTTCAGGACAGGTTTGAAGCGGCCGTGAAATCAAATCATGACCAAGGGCCGAGAGAGGAACATGTTGCACCTCCGCGGTATGGGTTGGAGCAGTTCTTAAAGTTGAAACCAAGTGAGTACGACGGTGAGCCTGATGTGAAGAAGGCCAAGCTATGGATAAAATCGATGGAGAAAATCTACGAGGTCTTTGGTTGTACTGATGAAGTTAGGGTTCTGTTTTCAGCTTATAAGCTCGTGGGGGCTGCGGAACATTGGTGGAAGGCACTGAAGACCAGTTGGGATGCGACTCTTGTACCATATCCTTGGGAGTGGTTCGTGAGGAAATTCAAGGATCATTTTATCTCTCTAGTGGATCAAAACCGGAAAGAGATCGAGTTCCTCAGCTTGGAGCAAGGCATGATGTCAGTAGCACAGTACTCGGCTAAGTTCGCAGAATTAGCCAGGTGTTGTGACTACCTTGTGCGGACCGAGGAGCAGAAAGCGATGAGATTGATCAGGGGTTTGAAGACAGCTATTAGGACTCAACTTTTAGCCCAAAGAATTCAACCTTTTCAGGATGCGGTGGATCGAGCCTACTTGATTGAGCAGAATATTGGGGAACACAAAAGGAAGACTGAGATGGTTAACCCGGGTAAGCAAGGAGGGCAGAGTAAGTCACAACAGCAACATTCGGATAACAGAGGTAATTCTGGAGTGCAAACTCGATTCAGAGGGCAACTTCAAGGGCAACCAACAGTAGGAAATCAAGGTTCTAATAAGGGGACACGAAATGGGAAAGTCTGCAGCTTCTGTCAGAGGAAAGGACACTCAGAAGACAAGTGTTGGAAGAAGCAGGGAAAATGTGTGAAGTGTGGTCAGTTGGGACACTTCGTTAAATATTGTCCGAGGTTTAGAGTTCAGTCATCGGGGACAGGAACTGGAATACCACAGGGTCAAAAAAGGGATGCTTCGGGGAAGCCCAAGGTTTCGGGTAGAGTATTTGCAATCAATCAACACTCACCAGGTAACGGATAAATTCAGGAGGTGTTATTTTGCGTCGTGAGAGCGAGCGCGTGCATTTTAGGATCATCGCATTTATGTGTTTCTGTGCATTTAGTTGCATTTATTTCTTCTGAGTCTTTGACTTATGTGTTGTAGGTGTCTACTCCTATGGAGGAGTGTAGGGTATCTGATGAAGTCTTATGTGCTTATGATGTGCTTAAGTATGGTTATGTCTTACCTGCTAAATTAGCCATGTTGCTATTACAAGATTTTGATGTTACTATTGCTTTAGTCGATTGTTGTAGGAAGATGGTTATATTCTCCATTCCTGATTTCTTAAAATTATTTGAGACCGTTCCTTTGCGTAGAGTTATACCAAATTTTTTTTTTTTTTTTTTTTTTTGAAATCCGAGTATTTAGCTTCGGTCAAATTGTTGGGTGTAATTATCATTGTAAGGTTTCTACTTTCTTCTAAATAGTACCTAGTGTTTGAGGAGAAGCTTGGGTTAAATTGAATTATTGTGGTACAAGGTTGCAATGCTAGTATTGAGATCATTATCCATATTGTATCGGTTGGATTATAAGAGTGGAGGATTCAATTGAGGATTTCTTGTTAGGAGATTTTATTTACTTTTAGTATATCTACGTGAGTGCCTCGGGATTGATTAGTATGAAGAGGTGCACGATTTTTTATGAATGATGAGTTTGTTGTAGGAGTTGTGATCATTAATGGTGGTAAGCGTGTTAAGTTAGAAAGGACTAAGTACATTTTGGGAGAGTAATAATTTCTCGATTTATGTTAAAGGCATTTTGAAATTTTGGTTAGATAGTGGTTCTATGGTTCTAAATCCCTTCTTGGTGGCGTTTCCCGAATTGGATCAAGGGTATGTGAAGGAAGTGGATTATCAATACTTGGGCATAATTAAGGAATATCATGAATTGGTATTGGGTCAGTTGGAACGCTGCTATCTAATTGGTTTATTATGACGGTAGCACTATTGAACCTAAGTATCATTAGGTTAATAAATGTATGCGTGAAAGACTAACTTGGGTTAGTTATTGAGGATTTGAGATTTGTAGATTTCCTTGGGTATATGAGCACAGATTATTAACTAAAAGGGAAGTTAGAGGAAATCCCTTGAAGATAAAATTTAAATCATTTTCGGACTATTGATTATTCGTAATTATTTTAGGCTTTCAAGGATTGGAGTGTTATGACGATGATATTATGGCGTAGATTTAAGTGAACATTTTGTATTAAAATTTTGGGTTTATATTACACCCCTAGTTTAAGGTGCTACCTAGAGCGAGAGCACTATAATGGGAATCCTTAGAGATATAGCCTTTGGTGAATATTATGGGGATGGAAAATTTCTTTAGCTCTTCATATATTAAAAAGCTAATTTAGCTCGTGATGGTAATGTTTTGAATTTCTGGGGAATAATACTAAGTATGCGATTTACAAATGGAAGTACCTTTGCGGTGTAGTTAAGGTTATGAATAAGGCGAGTTGAGATACCTCGAGAATTATGTGTGGAAATAATTTGAATTCTTCGATTTTGAGTACGGATTTTGATTAGTAATGAAGTTAATGATGGAATGATTCGGTTCGAGAGGTGGTGTTATTGTAAGCATTACCTAAGGTTACCTTTTAGTGGGTTAGATTGGACAATTGAGGAATTTGAGAAATGCGGAACTATCGTATCCGTAGCTGATTAGTCTTTCGGGTAAGTCTCGTTAAAATTCGGGTCGAATTTTCTTTAAGGAGGAGTGAATGTCACGACCCGAAAACTAGGCTCTATTTTATTGGTAATAAATAATTATTATTTATTTATTTGCTTATTTATTTATCTAAATTATTATTTATTTAAATAATTATGTGTGCATTTTATGTGTTATAATAATTATGCCTAGCATTTTATTTGGGTCATTTGTGCTAGTGTAGAATTGTTGAGTCTTATTTGTTAGTGGGGAGTAATTGTGTTAGTTGATGGGGAGGGGGTCTAGTTGTAACTTTTTAAAATAATTCCCCTACTCCCCTCTCCTCCCTCACCTTCTCCCTCACTCTCCCCACTCCATTTCCCAGACAACTCTCCCACTCTCTCCTCCATTGGTGTAGGTAAGTTTCTCTTCCTTCTCTCTTCATTTTCTTCCTCTTCCTCTCATCTTCTCTCATTTCTTAAATCGTGAAATGTGTTTAGATCGTCGATAGGATCGCGTAGAATCAAGAATATTTGAATTCCGTCAACTTTGAGAATTATCAAGTAAGTTACTTTTCCCCCATTTTGATGCTAAAATGTTCATATCATGTCTAGATAATGTTTGATGTGTTATATTTGAAGTTTGGTTGATTTTTGAATTTATTGGAAATTTATTTTGGGTTTTGATCAAAAATGGTGAAATCTTGAATGTTGGGTTTGATTCTTGATTTTGGTTGTTAAATGTTGTTGTATGAGTCTTTTTAGACTTATTAGTTGTGTTGGTACATTAGTATACTAGTTGGAATGTTGGATTTTGGTGGAAATGTGTTTTGGGTATGAAAATGGAAGAACCCATGTTGTTCTTCCCGATTTCTGGCAATTCAGAAGAGTGGGCGGCCGCACAAAAATGCCTAGGCGACCGCACATCTATCTGAAAGCTTTTGTTCTTGTTTTGAGGCTTTTTGGGCGACCGCACAGTCCACTTTGGGCGGCCGCCCAGAACCCCTGAAAGTTTACATTTGTTAAATTTGTGTGATTGAAGGATGCGTTTTGGTTTAAGTCTTGGGTGTCCTTCTAGTCGACCCTAGTGAACATTGTAGCACACTCTAGTGATAGAATTGGGTCCCTTGTGATCAAGTTTGTGTTTGAAATTAATTAAGTGTTAATTGGGATTTTGGGACACCTTATTGAGGTATTGTTGGTTTGACTTATCTTTGTGATGATCATTTGGTATATGTTTGGGCATCTTATGATGTGTCCGTGATTGTTCCAATCGAATTGATTTTCGAGTAAGACTTAGTCTAGGTTTTAGGCGATGTCCTATAGTACCTAGAGGGTTGTTATTGAACACTAAAATGTAGGGTTTAGTCCGGTCGTGATCATGTTCTAATAAGGGTAACCTTTTGGATTCGTTTGGGGTGTTTAGAGTTGGTTCGTTATGGACGGAGGCAAAGCGTGAATTGGCGATTGGGTACTTACGGTTTGATTAACCTTAAGGTGTATTCATTCTGATTTCCTACCATGGAATTTCAGGTGTAAGAGATGGTTGAGTTCATGGTCCTAGTATATCTTTATGAGTAAATGTTTAGGGTCAATTTTGTAATAGTCATTGTGCTATTTGTGAGCGACCGTTTGGGTTGTGCTCTTTATGAGTAACTTGTGGGTATCACATTTAGGATGTATTTGGTACGTGCCTTATCTTGGAATCATTATGTTTTAATGGTCAATGTTGTTGGACTGTTTTATGAGAAACTCCTTGTGCTATTGTTGTTGAACTCTTCTTGAGTAATCGTTTGCATCTTTTATGGTGATTAATTGGTATGATTCCCTACTTTGGAATCAATGGTTGTTTAATGTGCTAGTATTTTATTACTTAGCCTTTATTTGAAAGTCCAGCTGGTATTTTGTGTGTGTGTGTTTGGGCGATTCGAAACATTATGATGGCACAGCCAAGTCCATTGTGATGTTGACCATTGTTTTGCCCCATTATTACCCTCCTCCAGATTGGCCTTGGATGTGAGAAGAGCTAGCTCCTTTGTGTGCATTTTAGGTACTTGGAGCATGACTTTGTAGCATGTCTCCCGTCCCTTATGACACTTCATTTGGTTATTGGTTCCGGTACCGGGTTTCTCTTCAGCTTTTATGCTACTATGAAGATGGTTTGTTTGATTGATGGGTTGATTGGTCGCTTCTGACCGGGGATTTCTCTTCGGCTTTCATGCTATTATGAAGATGACGTATTGTGGATTATTGAAGCTGCGCAGCGACCTTTATTTGGTTCTTCTGTTGGGTGAAACCTTGGCTATGTATCCACTTATGAGTGTTTATTTCAGCTTTATCTGTTGCATGATGAGCTGGTCGTTATTTCCAACCGGTATGGGACGGTTGGCGATAGGGAGCCTCTCGTTTGTTGTTATATGTGTATTATATGATTGATTATTGGATATTACTGTTTGACAGCATGTCACTTATTATTCCGCTGCTATCTGTCTTATGTTAATTGCTATTGGTCATTGCATATTAGCATGTCATGTAGTTGCATTAGTAACTTACTGAGATTTATTCTCACCCCGTTTCTTGTTTCAAATTGTTTTCCTTAACCCCCCCCCCAGGAGAAAAAGGATTAGGATTCGCGGATCGAGGAGGACGTCGAGAGGATTGAGATTTTGGGGCAGGTTGTTATGGATCGGTTTACATTATTTAAATGTATAACCTTTTGGGGATAGTTTTACCATTATTGACGTCATTAAGAATTGTATATTTTATTCTTTTGGGTATAAGCTGTGGAGCTTATGTTGGATGTAATTTGTTGATTTAAACTTGGATTTGTAAAACCTTGTGTTATCATCTTTTGGTTCAAAATGGAATTTTTAACTTCTATATTTTAGAGTTTTGGTTTTAAGTCGACGTCCAGCTCGCGGTCTCGGGCCCGCGGGGTTCGGGGTCGCGACAGAGTTGTTGTCATTGAATTGTAATTTTTGACTCTGTGAGATGCAGGCGTAGTTGACGGCGGATCACTTTCTGCTGGGGATGAAGTGCCTTAAGTTGCAGATGTTGTTGACCTTGTGGTGGTACCTGTTAAGTGTGTGCTTTGCAGGTATATGTGTTTGTGCAAGAAGATGCATGAAGTGTGAAATGAAGAGAGAAATTGTGCTCGTGGTGCAATATGATTTGAAAGCAGTTTTGCATGAGAGAGAGTTTTTGTAAGAAAGGAGAAAGTGATTTTGTGTGCGGTGTGATTTGAGGAAAGCCTCGGATGTATTCATACCTTCACTTACCATTGTCGCTTGATTGGAGATGGATTGCTGAAGGATGTTGATGCTTTTGATGAAGAGTATCCATGCTTTGGATGGAGAATGATGATGTTGGTGATGATGAATTGTTCTTGCCTTTGATGGAGTGTCGGTGGGACAGTATTCCGGATGATGGGTTGGTCACGCCAAAAGGCTGCCTACATATCCCTTGGAAGGAATCAGACCAGTGTAGTTCAAGGATGATGGAGAATGCTGGAGGAGAAGCTAGGAGCAAAGCAAAGTAGAGCACATACTTTTGCACATAGAAGGAGAAAAAGAAAAAGAAAAATCTCTTTTTTTTTCTTTTTTTTTGTTGTCTTAGTTCGTGGGTGAACCATTTTAACCATTGTGTGTTTGTAAAGCCAACCCAAGATCAAGTCGTGTTCAATCGAAATCCGGATTGCCTTGTTGAATTATGTCGTTGTTGCCGTGGTGTCCAACGAAATTGATGTCTAGCCCCAAGAGATTTGTCGTTTATGGGGCTTCAAAAGGACTATTGATGCCGAGATTCCAAGGGGTTGCTGACTGTAAAGCCCCTCGAATACTGAACTTTGAGTGGCTTATGAAGCCCCCAAGATGAATCAACTCTTAGCCCATTCAAATAAACTGTCTTTTGTTGTCGACGTGGGCAATCCCCAAGAGAAGATCATTGATACCAAGCTTTGAGAGATTGCTAAGCCCCAAATGTCATGGGCTTGTCAAGTTTGTAGATGGCAGGATGTGAAGACCTTTCGATGTGAAGCCCCAAATCGGCTTAGCTTTGTATTGAGAGCGGATGCCACATTGAGTAGGGCTCTTGAAGGTGATCTCATTCTTTCACTTGCTTGGAGATGGATGGCCCTTTTGTGGTTGATACCCAAATGGTGGAAGGTCCAGGTTAAAAATGTAGTACGGTCTTCGGGAGACGTCTCGTGGGAGATGGTGATGTTGTTGCAGATGATAAGGTCTTGGCGTGATAAAGTCTCGAATGGTATGTTTGCTTGAGTCTTCTTGAGTTGAGCTGACGGCGGATCTTCGGATGCAGCCTGTGCTTTTGATCTTGGAGAAGGGGTGCAGTACTTGCAGAAACATTGGGATTGGCCGTAACTCTGCTTATAGAGTTAACATATTGGCATTGCCCGCTATAACTCAGCCGGGTGAGTCTAGCATATTGAATCTTTTTCCTTTTCTCTAAGACTTCCTTCAGAATCTCACTGTGAGTTCTAACAAGAATCATCAAATTCATTCATATCATCGGAGCCTTCATTTAAAACCAAGAGGCCTTTTGACTGGAAGTGTTGAGGGACCATTGAAGTTTGATCCCTTTCATAGAGCCATAAGATTACTCCCAAATTGCGTTGTTCGAGTATTGTTGCCCAAAAGCTTGTTTATTGCGAAGCCCCAATATTGCCCTTTGCTTGTATCACTGTAATGCCGTAGCCCAAAAGATTTTAGATTGCGAAGCCCCTTGAGACCTTTCGGTATAAAGCTTCAAATGTTGCTGGGGACATTGAACTGAATTGCTTCTTGCCGAGGGAGCCTTTAAGACTTGACCGTAGCCCCTAGAGTGCCATCATTGATTGCGAGAAAAGTCCCTTGATTGGGGGAACGAGCACGGGCACACATGACAAGAGGGCTCTTTGACATCCCTTTTGAGAGACTTTGAGGATAGTCTCACACATCTTTCTCGAGCATAGCCCCTAGGGCTTATTGATTGTCAAATGAAGCAAAAGAAGCCCTTGTTCTTGAGTCACATAGCCCCTAGGGCGTCACCATTTGTTGAGCAAATCAAGAGTGACTCATCCTCATGCGAGGGAACAAACAAGAAAGGACATGGCAAGAGCTACTCCATTTCTCGGGAGCCTTTCGGTGTACTTTAGAAGCACATACTTGCAGAAGCATTGAAAACTGAGACACATGTTGTTGCTATTTGCTGCCCAAGCCAATTGACTAGCTAGGGATTATTTGTGCAACCTCGTGCCCTTTTATGATAGGCTCGTTCTCGGATGGGTCTTGGTTACCACGGGCCTTCTTTTCATGAACCCAAAAATGCACACTGCTGGAGAATGATGCCAATAACCCAAGACAACCTTTGATGGTGCCATATCTTGTCGAGCCTTTTGCAATCCCAAAGTTGACTCGGTGGGGAATTGACTTGCTGAGGAGACCCAATGTAGAACTTGTGCAGTTGTCTTCCTTAAAGGCCGGAGATCTCCATTTCTCTTTCCCTTCTCTCTTTCACTCTCTCATTTTTTTTTATGACGCACCCTGTTTTTTGCCTAGACCGCCCTTTCGGGTTTTCAATCTAGCGGGCATCTCTTTTGGTCTTCCTTTTTTTTTACTCGATTAATGAGGAAGTGTGCATTGACTCTGGCTGAGGAGACAAGACATGTGATTTTGCGGTGAAGACCTCTTGTCACTAAAGATGAGTGACATTGACTCGACTAGGGAAGTGTCCCTAGTATTGACTTTGTATATATTTGTTGAATGACTCACGAAGGCAAGTAAGTCATTAAGAGAGAAGAGAAGGAAAGCCCCAATTTGATTGCAAGAAATTGGGAGTATGCAGAAAGAATAGAAGCCCTAGACTCGACAAGGAACGGAAAGTGATTCAAAATCTAAGAAAGTTGTTCAATCTTGAGGTGATTAATTCATTGGCAAATGAATCGTACAAAGATGTCTTGACAAGTTCGAGATGAAGGCCGATCGCCATAACGCGCTAGGGCTAAACATATCTTCTTTCTTGCATGAGACCGGACCCAAAGGTTGCCTACGTTCCTCCAGTGTAGAGGCTCAGGTCACCGTAGTTCTTGTGGATGCTCCATTCATTGAGATGGTTGTTGCTTCGTCCTTCATCGGTGGAATGATGTTGATCTTGTACTTCTTTGATTGAGGGGGATTTTTTTTATTTTTTTTTTATTTTTTTAGTTTTTTTTTTTGTGCTCTAACTTTTGCCTAGGTTGATTTGAAGAGTTCAACCTAGCGAGCTTTTTTTTTTTTTTTTTTTTTTTGAATCCCTCTTTGAAACATTGCTTGATGATCGTTGCTCCACCTTTCTTTGTCTTGATTTCGTCGTTGTTGATGTCTTCGTTGTTGATGCCGTCGTTGATGTTTAGCCCCTAGGCGTTCAAGCGATGGCCTTCATTCCAAAACTTGTTTAGACATTTTTTTCATCATTTTGCCAAGAATTAATTGAACAACTTGGAAGAGTGTATGAGGACAAGAACGACTTTTATTTGAGGACTCAATGGACTTGAACGTTTAACATAGGACGAGAGAAAACATTGATGCACACTTAAGAGGACTTTCGACTCTTTTTTTTTTTAATCCTATTTCTAGGTAGAGAAAGAGAAACGGAGATTGTTGTTGCAGTCCCCATTGTCGTTGTAGTCTTCCTTGTGGCATGATCTCTTGTTGAGGCCCCATTTCAAATCTGAGCCCCTTCCTTGATGAGTTCTTGCATGTTCTCACTCTCTGACTGTTGTTCTTCACCCACGGTAAATTTACCATTGTCAATCGAATCTTGGATGATGTCGCGGAGGGAGAAGCAATCCTCGGTGAGATGACCGATGCATTGGTGATAGTCACACCACTTATGGTGGGCATGGTTGCGACGTAATGGTTGTGGTTGCTTGTACCCTTGGAGAGGAGAAACTTGTCCCTTGGTTTTGAGAGCTTCGTAGGCCTCGGTGATGGTCATGCCATTGAGAGGGGTATAGACACGGTCGTTGGTGGCACCTTTGTGACTTTTGAGGGATGAGCCACTTGAGCGTGCTTTACCATGGACCTTTGCCTTGTTGTTGGGGAACTCTTGAAAACGAGCCTTAAGTTTGGACACTTCTTCCTCATGAATTCTCCTCTCGAGATCAAGACGGTCTTGCCACAAATCATCCTTGCGGCGGGCATCTTCGACAAGTCTATCCATTTGTTCCCCCATGGCTCTTATTATGTTGAAGAGCCTTTCGTTGGACACGGAAGTATTCTCACCCTTGTTGTTGTTGTTGCTGTTGGAAGCCATTGGACCTATTGAGAGAACACGGTCGATCTTAGTTTGGCCCCACAAACATATTTTGAGTAAAATAATTAACCCACAAACAAAGGAAAAAGACTCAACCACATAAGAAAAATGACTTTTTTTTTATTTACAAAAGTCGGAAGGACGTGAGCCTTTTTGGGGTTTCTAAAAAAAATAGTGGAATCGTCACACTAGTATATAGACCTTCTTGCGGTCCCATATACTCATCGGATTCCACCACGCTTGTGAATCCTACATGTGTCGGGATTAAACTAAATTAATGTAGTAAATCATACATGCGGGGACGGATTTTTTATTAGCGTCCATTATGACCACTTGGGGACGGATTTTTATTTCGTCCATAACAACGAGTGGCATGTATGATTTGAAGACATTAGTTTAGGGAAATCTCGGCACATGGAAACCGACTTAGTCATGGAGTGTTAGACCCTAGACTAGAATTGCGTGGTTTGTGCTCGGCTAAAGAGAGGCTTAAAGGTCACCCCCGGCATGTAGTCGTGAACTACGCCACGAGCTGAGGTTTACCGCTTTGGAAGAGTCAATGTCGAGTGGAGCTTGAAACTTCCTAGGACGGGCCTCGACGGGTTTGGGGTTGGACTTGTGCGACTCGATAGTGAGCAGTTGATAAGAATTGTGCGCGTAGTGTGAGGTCTAATGTCACGACCCGAAATCTAGGCTCTATTTTATTAGTAATTAAATGATTATTATTTAATTATTTGCTTATTTATTTATTTAAATTATTATTTATTTAAATAATTATGTGTGCAATTTATGTGTTATAATATTTATGCCTAGCATTTTACTTGGGTCATTTGGGCTAGTGTGGAAGTGTTGAGTCTTAATTGTTAGTCGGGAGTGTAAGTAATTGTGTTAGTAGTTGGGGAAGGGGCCAGAGTGTAACATTTTGATTAATTCTTCATCTACTCCCTCCCTACTCCCATCTCCTCCCTCACTCCTCACCATCACTCCCAGCCACCTCCCTCTCTCTCTAGCAATTGGGTAAGTTTTTCTTTCCTTTCCTTCTCTCTTCTTTTTCTTCATCTTCTTCTTGTTATCATTCATTTCTTAAAACGTGAAACATGTTTAGATCGTCGATAGGATCGTAGGAAGCCAAAAAGAATCGAAATCCATCAACTTTGAGAAAATCCAAGTAAGTTACTTTTCCCCCCATTTTGATGCTAAAATGTCCATATCATGTTTATTTGATGTTTGATGAGTTATATTTGAAGTTTGGATGAGGTTGCAATTTATTTGGAATTTATTTGGGAATTATTTGGATTTTAGGTTAAAAATGGTGAAATCTTGAATGTTGGGTTTGATTCTTGATTTTGGTTGTTAAATGTGGTTGTATGAGTCTCTTTAGACTTATTAGTTGTGTTGGTACATTAGTATACTAGTTGGAATGTTGGATTTTGGTGGAAATGTGTTTTGGTATGAAAATGGAAGAACCCATGTTGTTCTTCCCGATTTCTGGCGATTCAGAAGGTTGGGCGGCCGCACAAATTTGTCTGGGCGACCGCACATCTATCTGAAAGATTTTGTTCTTGTTTTGAGGCTTTTTGGGCGACCGCACAGTCCACTTTGGGCGGCTGCACAGAACCTCTGAAAGATTACATTTTGTTAATTTGTGTGATTGAAGAACGCGTTTTGGTCTAAGTCTTGGGTGTCCTTCTAGTTGACCTTAGTGGTCATTGTAGTACACTCTAGTGGTAGAATTGGGTCCTTCGTGATCAAGTTTGTGTTTGAAATTAATTAAGTGTTAATTGGGATTTGGAACATATTATCGAGGTATTGTTGGTTTGACTTATCTTTGTGATGATCATTTGGTATATGTTTGGGCATCTTATGATGTGTTCGTGATTGTTCCAATCGAATTGATTTTCGAGTAAGACTTGGTCTAGGTTTTAGGCAATGTCCTATAGTACCTAGAGGGTTGTTATTGAACACTAAAGTGTAGGGTTTAGTCCAGTCGTGATCATGTTCTAATAAGGGTAACCTTTTGGATTCGCTTGGGTACTTACGGTTTGATTAACCTTAAGGTGTATTCATTCTGAGTTCCTACTTTGGAATTCCAGACGTGATGAGATGGTTGAGTTCATAGTCCTAGTATATCTTTATGAGTAAATGTTTAGGGTCATTTTGGTAATAGTCATTGTGCCATTGGTGAGCGACCGTTTGGGTTGTGCTCTTTATGAATAACTCGTGGGTATCATCTTTAGGATGTGTTTGGTATGGGTCCTTGTCTTGGAATCATCTTGTTTTAATGATCAATGTTGTTGTGCTCTTTATGAGAAATTCTGTTTATCGTTGTTGTGCTCTTTTATGAGAAACTTCTTGTGTTCGTTGTTGTTAAACTCTTCATGAGTAATCGTTTGCATCTTTATGATGATTAATTGGTGTGGTTCCCTACTTTGGACCCTTAAGTTGTTCATTCATGCTAAATTATTATTACTTAGCATTTAATTGGAAGTCCAGCTGGCATATTTGTTGCATCGGGCGATGGGAAGGATTATAATGGCAAAGCCAAGTCCATTATAATGTTGACCATTGTTTTGCCCTTACTATACCCCTTTTCCAGATTGGCCTTGGAAAGGATAAGTTAGCGTTCCTTTGTGAATGTATCTAGCTAACGGGCATGACTTTGTGTCATGGTCCTTGTCCTTTGTGACACTTTTATGGTTATTGGTTCCGGTACCGGGTTTTCTCTTCGAGCTTTCATGCTGCTATGAAGATGTTGATTGTTGATTATTGAAGCTGCGCAGCGACCTTTTTTTGGTTCTTCCAGTTGGGTGAAACCTTGGCTATGTATCCACTTATGAGTGTTTATTTCAGCTTTATGTGTTGCATGATGAGCTGGTCGTTATTTCCAACTGGTATGGGACGGTTGGCGATAGGGAGCCTCTCATTTGTTGTTATATGTTTATTTATATGATTGATTATTGGATGTTACCGTTCGTCAGCATGTCACTTATTATTCCGCTGCTATCTGTCTTATGTTAATTCATGACCAAGGGCCGGTTTGAAGCGGCCGTGAAATCAATTCATGACCAAGGGCCGAGAGAGGAACATGTTGCACCTCCGCGGTATGGGTTGGAGCAGTTCTTAAAGTTGAAACCAAGTGAGTACGACGGTGAGTCTGATGTGAAGAAGGCCGAGCTATGGATAGAATCGATGGAGAGAATCTATGAGGTCTTTGGTTGTACTGATAAGGATAGGGTTCGGTTTGCAGCTTATATATTAGTTGGTGCTGCGGAACATTGGTGGAAGGCACTGAAGACCAGTTGGGATGCGACTCTTGTACCATATCCTTGGGAGTGGTTCGTGAGGAAATTCAAGGATCATTTTATCTCCCTAGTGAATCAAAATCGGAAAGAGATCGAGTTCCTCAGCTTGGAGCAAGGCATGATGTCAGTAGCACAGTACTCGGCTAAGTTCGCAGAATTAGCCAGGTATTGTGAATACCTTGTGCGGACCGAGGAGCAGAAAGCGATGAGATTGATCGGGGGTTTGAAGACAGCTATTAGGACTCAACTTTTAGCCCAAAGAATTCAACCTTTTCAGGATGCAGTGGATCGAGCCTACTTGATTGAGCAGAATATTGGGGAACACAAAAGGAAGACTGAGATGGTTAACCCGGGTAAGCAAGGAGGGCAGAGTAAGTCACAACAGCAACATTCGGTTAACAGAGGTAATTCTGGAGTGCAAACTCGATTCAGAAGGCAACTTCAAGGGGCAACCAACAGTAGAAATCAAGGTTCTAATAAGGGGACACGAAATAGGAAAGTCTGCAGTTACTGTCAGAGGAAAGGACACTCAGAAGACAAGTGTTGGAAGAAGCAAGGAAATTGTGTGAAGTGTGGACAGTTGGGACACTTCGTTAAAGATTGTCTGAGGTTTAGAGTTCAGTCAATCACGGGGACAGGAACTGGGTATACCACAGGGTCAGAAGAGAGATGCTTCGGGAAGACCTAAAGGTTCAGGGTAGGGTATTTGCGGCCAATCAGCACTACCAGGTAACGGGATAAATTTCAGGAGTGTATATTTTGCGTCGTGAGAGCGAGCGCGTGCATTTAGGATCATCGCATTTATGTTTTCTGTGCATTAGTTGCATTTATTTCTTCTGAGTCTTTGACTTATGTGTTGTAGGTTGTCTACTCCTATGGAGGAGTTTAGGGTATCTGATGAAGTCTTATGTGCTTAAGTATGGGTTATGTCTCACCTGCTAAATTAGCCATATTGCTATTGCAAGATTTTGATGTTACTATTGCTTTAGTCTATCGTTGTAGGGGGATTGTTATATTCTCCATTCCTAATTTCTTAAAATTATTGAGGACCGTTCCTTTGCGTAGAGAGTTATACCTAATTTTTTTTTATTGAAATCCGAGTATTTAGCTTCGGTCAAATTGTTGGGTGTAATTATCATTGTAAGGTTTCTACTTTCTTCTAAATAGTACCTAGTGTTTGAGAGAAGCTTGGGTTAAATTGGGTTGTTGTGGTACAAGGTTGTAATGCTAATATTTAGATCAATATCCATATTGTATCGGTTGGGTTATAGGAGTTGAGGATCCAATGAGGATCTTTTGAGGAAAATTTTAGTCACTTTAGTACATCTCCGTGAATGCATCGGAATGGATTAGTATGGAGAGGTGTACGATTTGTTATGGATGATGAGTTTGTGGTAGGAGTTATGATCATTAATGGTGGTAAGCGTGTTAAGTTAGAAAGGACTAAGTACATTTTGGGAGAGTAATAATTTCTCAATCTATGTTAAAGGCATTTCGAAATTTTGGGTAGATAGTGGTTCTATGGTTCTAAATCCCTTCTTGGTGGCGTTTCCCGAATTGGATCAAGGGTATGTGAAGGAAGTTGATTATCAATACTTGGGCATAATTAAGGAATATCATGAATTGGTCTTGGGTCAGTTGGAACGTTACTAGCTAATTGGGTTATTACGATGGTAGTACTATTGAGCCTAAGTATCATTAAGTCAATAAATGTATGCGTGAGAGGCTAACTGGGGTTAGCTATTGAATTTAGAGTTCGTTGATTTCCTTTGGGTTTATGAGCACGGATTATGACATAAATGAGAGTTAGAGAAAATCTTTTGAAGATGAAATTTGGATCGTTTTGCGGACTATTGAGTATATTGAATGGTTTAGGCTTCAAGACCAGATTAATGAAGGGATGAGAGTATAACATAGATTTAAGTGGACACTTTGTACGAGAAATTTTGGGGTTGTATGGTACTATTTATTTAAGGTGTTAACTCAAAGTGAAGACACTATAATGGTAATCCATAGAGATATAGCCGTTTTGATGAATATTGTGGAAATAGAAATTCTTTAGCCTTTTTATATTTTAAAAGCTAATTAGCTTGAGATGGTAATGTTTTGAATTTCTGGGAATAATACTAAGTATGCGATTTACAAATGGAAGTACCTTTGCGGTGTAGTTAAGGTTATGATTAAGGCGAGCTTGAGATACCTCGAGAATTATGTGTGGGATTAATTTGGATTCTTCGATGATTGAATACGGATTTCGATTAGTAATGAAGATAATGATGGAATGATTCGGTTCGAGAGGTGGTGTTATCGTAAGCATTATTTAAGGATACCTTTTAGTGGATTAGATTGGATAATTGAGGAATACGAGGAATGGCGGACTATCGTATCCGTAGCTATTCGGTCTTTAGGGTATGTCAGTCTCGTTAAAATTCGGGTCGAATTTTCTTTAAGGGGGAGTGAATGTCACGACCCGAAAATCTAGGCTCTATTTTATTAGTAATTAAATGATTTATATTTAATTATTTGTTTATTTATTTATTTAAATTATTATTTATTTAAATAATTATGTGTGCAATTTATGTGTTATAATATTTATGCCTAGCATTTTACTTGGGTCATTTGGGCTAGTGTGAAGTGTTGAGTCTTAATTGTTAGTCGGGAGTGTAAGTAATTGTGTTAGTAGTTGGGGAAGGGGCCAGAGTGTAACATTTTGATTAATTCTTCATCTACTCCCTCCCTACTCCCCTCTCCTCCTATCCTCACCATCACTCCCAGCCACCTCCCTCTCTCTCTAGCAATTGGGTAAGTTTTCTTTCCTTCCTTCTCTCTTCTTTTTCTTCATCTTCTTCTTGTTATCATTCATTTCTTAAAACGTGAAACATGTTTAGATCGTCGATAGGATCGTAGGAAGCCAAAAAGAATCGAAATCCATCAACTTTGAGAAAATCCAAGTAAGTACTTTCCCCCCTTTGATGCTAAAATGTCCATATCATGTTTATTTGATGTTTGATGAGTTATATTTGAAGTTTGGATGAGGTTGCAATTTATTTGGAATTTATTTGGGAATTATTTGGATTTTAGGTTAAAAATTGTGAAATCTTGAATGTTGGGTTTGATTCTTGATTTTGGTTGTTAAATGTGGTTGTATGAGTCTCTTTAGACTTATTATTTGTGTTTGGTACATAGTATACTAGTTGGAATGTTGGATTTTGGTGGAAATGTGTTTTGGTATGAAAATGGAAGAACCCATGTTGTTCTTCCCGATTTCTGGCGATTCAGAAGGTTGGCGGCCGCACAAATTTGTCTGGGCGGCCGCACATCTATCTGAAAGATTTTGTTTTTGTTTTGAGGCTTTTTGGGCGACCGCACAGTCCACTTGGGCGGCCGCACAGACCTCTGAAAGTTTACATTTTGTTAATTTGTGTGATTGAAGAACGCGTTTGGTCTAAGTCTTGGGTGTCCTTCTAGTTTGACCTTAGTGGTCATTGTAGTACACTCTAGTGGTAGAATTGGGTCCTTCGTGATCAAGTTTGTGTTTGAAATTAATTAAGTGTTAATTGGGATTTGGAACATATTATCGAGGTATTGTTGGTTTGACTTATCTTTGTGATGATCATTTTGTGGAATGTATATGTTTGGGCATCTTATGATGTGTTCGTGATTGTTCCAATCGAATTGATTTTCGAGTAAGACTTGGTCTAGGTTTTAGGCAATGTCCTATAGTACCTAGAGGGTTGTTATTGAACACTAAAGTGTAGGGTTTAGTCCAGTCGTGATCATGTTCTAATAAGGGTAACCTTTTGGATTCGCTTGGGTACTTACGGTTTGATTAACCTTAAGGTGTATTCATTCTGAGTTCCTACTTTGGAATTCCAGACGTGATGAGATGGTTGAGTTCATAGTCCTAGTATATCTTTATGAGTAAATGTTTAGGGTCATTTTGGTAATAGTCATTGTGCCATTGGTGAGCGACCGTTTTGGTTGTGCTCTTTATGAATAACTTGTGGGTATCATCTTTAGGATGTGTTTGGTATGGGTCCTTGTCTTGGAATCATCTTGTTTTAATGATCAATGTTGTTGTGCTCTTTATGAGAAATTCCGTTTATCGTTGTTGTGCTCTTTTATGAGAAACTTCTTGTGTTCGTTGTTGTTGAACTCTTCATGAGTAATCGTTTGCATCTTTATGATGATTAATTGGTGTGGTTCCCTACTTTGGAACCTTAAGTTTTTCATTCATGCTAAATTATTATTACTTAGCATTTAATTGGAAGCCCAGCTGGCATATTTGTTGCATCGGGCGATGGGAAGGATTATAATGGCAAAGCCAAGTCCATTATAATGTTGACCATTGTTTTGGCCTTACTATACCCCTTTTCCAGATTGGCCTTGGAAAGGATAAGTTAGCGTTCCTTTGTGAATGTATCTAGCTAACAGGCATGACTTTGTGTCATGGTCCTTGTCCTTTGTGACACTTTTATGGTTATTGGTTCCGGTACCGGGGTTTTCTCTTCGAGCTTTCATGCTGCTATGAAGATGTTGATTGTTGATTATTGAAGCTGCGCAGCGACCTTTTTTTGGTTCTTCCAGTTGGGTGAAACCTTGGCTATGTATCCACTTATGAGTGTTTATTTCAGCTTTATGTGTTGCATGATGAGCTGGTCGTTATTTCCACCGGTATGGGACGGTTGGCGATAGGGAGCCTCTCATTTGTTGTTATATTTTTATTTATATGATTGATTATTGGATGTTACCGTTCGTCAGCATGTCACTTATTATTCCGCTGCTATCTGTCTTATGTTAATTTCTATTGGTCATTGCTTATTAGCATGTCATGTAGTTGCATTAGTAACTTACTGAGATTTATTCTCACCCCGTTTCTTGTTTCAAATTGTTTTCCTTAACCCCCCCCCCCCCCCCAGGAGGAAAAAGGATTAGGATTCGCGGATCGAGAGGACGTCGAGAGGATTGAGATTTTGGGGCAGGTTGTTATGGATCGGTTTACATTATTTAAATGTATAACCTTTTGGGGATAGTTTTACCATTATTGACGTCATTAAGATTGTATATTTTATTCTTTTGGGTATAAACTGTGAAGCTTATGTTAGATGTACTTTGTGATTTAAACTTGGATTTGTAAAACCTTTTGTTATCATCTTTTGGAATCAAATGAAATTTTTAACTTCTATATTTTAGAGTTTTGGTCTTAAGTCGACGTCCAGCTCGCGATCTCGGGCCCGCGGGGTTCGGGGATGCGACATCTAACAAGTGACAAAATATTTTTTTTTCAAAGGAAATAAAAAAATCAAATAAGCACGTATTTTACAACTTTCGAATCACCCGTGTGACCGATAAAAATGAAGCAGAAAATAAAAGCAATTATGTGCAGGCCCGGTGCCCACACACTGTCAAGGCTGTCCATTCTGTTCACTGTTTCTGTTTCTGGGAAATGTCCCAAACGCGCACGCTGTGGGCTTTGAGGATGGGAGGCGCGCGCCTTAGGCACTAGAGGGAAGAGGCGCCCGCTTCTGGACAGTACCTGCAAATCAGTGGGTTCAAGGGATTGCCTTGACCCTAAATTATAGAACTTCTCCCCTGCAGACATTGTTAGCACAGAAACATGAAATTGAAGGACAAGACGGGAGGCGGGCGATTCTGGTAATTAGGGTCGGACGTGCGCGCTTTAAGCCAAGAAGGCCAGAGGCGCGCGCTTCCTACCCTTTTTACCAGAATGCCCAGAAAACAGAATAAAAGAACACCAAAAGATGAAAACGCAAGTTTAACCTTCTACAGTCCCCGGCGGAGTCGCCACTGTAGATACCCCGGGGGACCACGGCTTGGCTAGA